>VUQR01011939.1:0-15134 GCA_015108515.1 Hemichromis elongatus
TCCAACAGGAAGTCAGCCATTTTAAAATTAAAGTGTAATTTTGGCGACATTTTCCCCTATTTTCATGCTTTGTACTTTGACGAACTCCTCCCAGGGATTTCATCAGATTGACTAGATCTTTGGTGCATGGAATCTAAAGACCTTTGTGATGTTAAATTGCGAAGCTTTTTACATTTATCGGAACGGGGGGGTCATGGCGGCACGTGAAGTTTCAATCACTCGCCAAAAAGCATTAATTCGCTGTCACTCAAAAACACAATGTCCAGTCTCTCTCAAACTTTGCAGGCGTGTTGAGAGTCAAGCTCGGAAATGTTTGTAATGCCATTTGCCAGTGATGGTTAGAGCACCACCATAATCATCATTGAACGAGACAAAATTTTAGCTAGTTGTTCTACATATGAATTCCATCAATGTCAAATCAGATCGGACGTGCTGGGTGTAAGTGTTGGCCGTAGCTCGACGCGCCGGGGTGCGAGGGCCCTATAACGCTGCTTGCAGCTTTAATTTATTTTTAAATTTTTTTATGAATCCATCTTTTTGTTCTGGTAAACCACTCAGTGTGGGATTAAATCATTGGGAAATGTTTTCAATTTATCCCCACTTTTTAGATGAATCTGTGTTTTTGTGTGAAAAATCCACATGGGGGAAAAAAAAGTGAAGCTTCTCCTAATGTCACTTCTTTAAAATGTTTTGTTCATATTATGTTAGTTCATTAACACAAAGCTTAATTTACAGTCAAAACAGAGAAAAACAATATTGCAGTATTATCAAACGGAGATTAATTTGTAGTGTGATCAAAGACGAAAGCACAGCGCCTATTAAAATTAGAGTAATATCCATCATCGCCCTGAAGGTTTCATCTTTGTGAATCTCAGCGCTACTTCCAACATTCCTCCTGAATTTGGATCGCTCCCCGGAAGTCCCGTTCTGACCGCTGCGCCGGAGCTGATTTTCGTTTCAGAAACGCTGCTGTCCATGAGCCACGCGAAGACAAGTTTCTTCACATTAAACATCAGTAATTAATGCTTTAATTTGCCTACTTAATGACCTCATTAGCTTCACCAGTTATGTTCAATGTGTCACAAAGAGCACCGTGGAACATCAGGCAGCTCAAGTGCTTCTTGTTAATTTCAGCCATTCTTCACTGACTGTAATCAATGTCAGTGTTTTATTTTATGTTAAGTTGAAAGTAATAAATTCAAAAGGAGACCCCTTTTGTGCGATTACCACAGTGTAGAAAAAAACACTAAAAATACAACTCCGATATTTTTTTCTTTTTTTTTTTAACCATTGCTCGAAAGGTGATAAAAATTTACTTTTTCCTGACATACATTTAATTTTCTATATATAGCATATTTCAGTAGTTTTACTTGCTGAAATCAGTATCACCATCAAACTGAAAAACCTAATATTGATCAAGCTCCAAGTCGCATCTTCACAAATAGTTTTTGACAAAATCAGTTGTTGGATTATGCGTCGCTATGTATTGTTATGAAATGCATCTGCAGTCACTGTAGTCTGCTGGGTATTTCTACAAAGCATTTATTTTATCAACTTCTTTTAATTTTCTTTCTATGCTGCCTACTTCTGCTCCACTGTATTCTATTTCACTGAGTCCTTTTTGGCCCTTTACAGCTTTGTCCTTCATTTCCACTTTATTATCATTCCGTCTTCCTCTACTTGCAGAAACGATCCTTTCCTTCTGAGTCTCGACTGCCGAGAAACACAAAGCTGTGACAGTAAGTACCGAGATCAAATGGTGTGCTTGGAGAAACTTTGCTGATTGCAGTGGACTGATTTGCCTGCACTGTTATATAAAAAGAGGTCAGAGGTTACAATGTTCGTGAAAAGTTGGCAAAGTCAGGACAGGTTCTGAAACTAAAAGAAATGAGTTTAGTTTGTGTTTTTTCACCAGGATGTTCTTTTCAGAGATAAAGTTCAGTCGTCTTTCCTGTTTGTATCTCTTTCTTTTTTTCCCCTCTTACCTGCTACCACATTCTTCAGGTCCAGCTGGGTCGCAGTCATGCAGCATCCCAATTTTGAGACCCGCCATCCACTCCAGAGTGAGGATCATCAGGAGACAGGTTTTGACCCGCTCCAGAGTTTCAACAACAATCAAAGCAGTATGTCAAATCTTCAATTAAGACTTCCAAACCTTTGTTATAGATAACACCTGTAACCGTTGCCCCTTTCTTGGATCAAGAGCCATATCATAGTATACCAATGCTGCATCTTTTTGGGACTAACAGGCTCACAACAATGGAGATGATAAGTTCAGGTTTATTCCGGAGATTATTAAAAAGAAAATTTCGAGCTGACTGAAGTGTGAGTCACAGATGTGGCTCGCAACGCCCCCAGGCTGAGTGTGTTTTTTATGTTTACGTGTGACTGAAAGGAAACGTTGGTGGCTGGCATGTTGTGGAACTGATGAATATTCATAGTGAGCGTCCCTGTGGAGCGATCCACTCCTGTAACTAATGCTGATAGACAGCTCTCCAACTTGAAAGCATGTTCACCTGCAGGCCAAATTAGACTTATTACGGCCAATAAAGAAGAAGCAGAGTATGTTACTTTACTTCCTTTAATCACCTTCTCTGCTCTACTGCATTCCTTGTAAAAGAATAAGTGATGGGTTATTGTGATGTAGTAAAAATGTCAAACTATGCATTATTGTTGATCTCTCATTGCCACATCTAAAATAAATAAATAAATAAATAATAATAAAAGTTGATTTCTGCTTTCACGCCCTAGCACCTGTTGTTTACATCTCCCCCTTGTGGCTGTGTCTGTTCTCGTTAGGAGGATCTCTTGACAGCAGCACTTCGGAGTCTCATTCGACCTTTCTCTCATATAGGTGAGTTATACCATTAATATCCATTCAAGGTGGTATCATGAACTCGTGGCCCACTTCTCTTAGCTCCAGCCTGTTGGTTTACTGTTTGATGACACAAGCTGCCCAAGTTGAATTGAGAAGCTGGTAAATCCCCTCGTGCTTTGCCTCCACCCCCCCTCTCCCCGATGCAGGAAAGAATGGGACGACTTGTTTCTCAACAGTAATTACCTGGCCAGTATCCGGCAGGCAGGCATCAACGGGCGGCTGAGGAGCAGCCGCTTTCGGAGCGTGTGCTGGAAGGTAAGTGCCAGTTGGATCAAGCAGTCCTATCGAGTTTGATTAAGGGGGCTTTGGCAAATTCCCTGACACAGAAAAGAGAAGTTCTAGTGGCTTACAGACTTTTTCCTTAGTGACTGTAACAGCCTAGAGTGTAATTCTGAAAGGGTGAATTTCTCTGCATGTTAGTGATTTCTCAAAGGTGAACTGCGTGGACTGATATGTGCATTGCATGTCTGTAGTTGTACCTGGAGGTTCTTCCAGAGGATAAAGAGCAGTGGATAAACAAGACAAAGGAGTTCCGGGCCCAGTATGAGAAGATCAAGGAGATGGTGAGTGCAGCCTTTTGTGGCCAGTGTGATAATAAAATGGTTTTAAGATATAAATGTTCCCCATTAACATCACTACTCATTCATATGTGGAATTTTATAGCTGCTTATATCCTGAAACCCAGAGCACAACATGCAGCCTGTTAGGGAAAAAAAAAGATTGCTTATCAAATCATCAAAGGTTGTAACTAATTGTCGTGCATTGTTGTTTTGTTTTGTTTTCCTGTCACAGCACATCACCAACCCCCGCAAGGCCGCAGGCCAGCAGGACCTTGTTATAAACAACCCACTGTCCCAGGATGAGGGCGTGAGTTTTCTCCATGTGCAAAATATGACCCTGACACTTTTCTTTCTTTTGTGACCTTCTAATAATTATTGACACTGTCAATTATTTTTTTTTAAACATATAGATTTACACACATGTTGTCATCGTGACAACAATCTCTTCCCTTGTTTTTCTAAATGTCGTTTTTTTTTCTGTCATGTCCAGAGTTTGTGGAATAAGTTCTTCCAGGATAAAGAGCTAAAGGGAATGATCAAGCAGGATGTTTTGAGAACGTAAGTATCTCTGTTACTCTGTTTGCTTATTTATTTGTTGTTTTCTGTTATTAACAGGGCATCGAAAAAAAGTCCATGCTCTTTTTGTATTTGGATTAGATTCCCTGAAATCCGATACTTCCAGGATGAAGACGTGAGGACCAAGCTGACTGATATTCTCTTCTGTTATGGCAGAGAAAATGAGCAGTTACTGTACAAACAGGTAACATTCAACATCGTGTGTATGTGTGCGCGCGTGTTTGTTCGACAAGCTCACACAGAACAAAATGCCTTTGTAACCTAAGCATTATGTGTCTGTAACAGGTGCCAGCATGTGAATAAACGGCCAGCGTAGCATCTTTTTTGCAAACTGGAAGTGACACGTAGCTGAGCAGTGGCTAACAATGTCTAAATTAAACCTGTCATCACGGATTAGAAACCTCGTGCATCACTATTAAAGAAAGACTGACCACAAATGAACTGTATTTGTTTCCTCTCCCTTCAGCCTTTATGCATCTTTCATTCCCTCTGACTCTGTCTGCTTTTCTTTCTGCAGGGGATGCACGAGTTGCTGGCTCCCATAGTGTTCGTGCTGCACTGTGACCATCAAGCCTTTCAGCATGCCAGTGAGACCGCCAGCCCCAGGTCAGTTTGGATTTTGGTGAAAAGCCATTAACACCTTCAGACCTGCTTCTCTGATGGCGACATGTTTTTGTATTTATTTGTTCAAAGACTAAACTGAAAGATTCTCACTTTTTACAGTGAGGAGATGAAGTGTCTGTTAAACCCAGTGTACCTTGAGCACGATGCCTAGTGAGTATTAGCCGATCAAAGGGGTTCCGAATGAGATTTGTTAGTACTTTTTAAAAAATCTCACTACAGTGATCTTTCCTTCTCTCTGTAGTGCCATGTTCTCACAGCTAATGGAGACAGCAGAGCCGTGGTTCTCCAGCTTTGAAAGGGAAGTGAGGAAGGTCGGTTCTAATTTGAAAAACTACTTTTGACACTGAAATTGATTGTGCATTGTAACACAATACCAGCTGATTGCACTGTCATGAAGACTCGACATTATATTAACACTAAATTACAATGTTGAAGAGCTCAGTCCTGGTTAATTTGACCACTCAGGTGGTTACCATGATAACAGCATTTGCATTTTAAATAGTATAGTGAACATAGGACGAGCAGCCACGTTGTCAGAAATGAAGACTAGAAGCTGGATCTGTTTAATGTACCCTAACGATTTGTGGCACAAGTGCAAGAACCAACAGAAACCATGATTATCATTGACTATGAGTCAAATTGTTACTTCAAACACTGAACAAAGTCCTTCTACCTAAAACACTTCATGTTTTGTGATCTTTTTTATTAGCTTTTTGTCTTTTTCCACTCCAAATTAAGCAGATTGTAGAGGCTCTGCAAAGCTCTTGAAATGCCAATGACATGGCAGGAACTCAGTGCATTTAGGTTTGAAGACATCATCAAGTCGACCTGCTGAATTTCAAACTGAGTATCAGAAAAAGGAAGAAAGAGGATTTCAGTGACTTAGAACATGGTGTCAAATGGGCTGGTCGGTGTTTCAGAAACTGCTGCTCTGCCGGGATTTTCCCCACATACACATCCCCAGAGTTTACAGAGAATGGTCTGAAAAAGGGAAATTATCCAGTGAGCATCAGTTCTCTGGGCAATAATCTCTTGTTGACGTCAGACATCAGAGGAAAACAGCCAGACTGCTTTGAGCTAATAGGAGGGGAACAGTAGTGTGGTTTGATGAGTCTCCATTTATGCTGCAACATTCAGATGGTATGCTGTTTCATGTTGTGTTAATAACTTGCAAACATGGACCTATCCTGCCATCTAAGAACAATTTAAGCCTGCTACTGGTGGTGGAATTGCATGGGGATTTTTTTTTTTCTTTGTTGCCTTTGGGCCAGTGTCGTTGCAAGCATCACTTAGTCCACAGCCTACCTCAGTATGGGCACAGTGTGCCGATCTTCTGATGGCTGCTTCCAGCAGGATACGACGTCATCTGACAGACCTCAGCCCATCTCTGACTAAGGTCATGACTATGACAATGACTTCACTGTACTCAAGCGCCTTCCAGTCACCAGATATCATCCTATCCTGTCAATATTAATCAAAAGCTCTAAAAAATTCAACTGCACCTTATTGAATCAAATACCAGCAAGTATACTTTTTTTTTTTTTAAACTTAATTTAAGTGGCTGATGAGCATAGGTGTAAAACGTGAGCAAAACAGTTTTTTTTGTTTGTTTGTTTTTTGGTACCAGCAGTGACATAATAGTACTATAGCTGCAAGAGCTGCACGGTAAACTGTGAGGCAAGGTGCTCACCATAAATTAGCTAAAAAAAAAAAGAATAAAAACATAGATATAAAGTCATCAGAATCTGGTCCTAATATTTAAATGGCAAAAAACTCAGAATGGCATATCCTCACTAAAGGAAGCTCTTCATTGTAGCTGATAGTCCTCATTTATGTTTGTATAAAGATGCCAGTTGTGATGGAACAATCTGCTCCCCCAGGGTAAAGAAGAAATGCTGACCACCATCCCATTCGCTCGACCCCAGGATGCAGGGCCATCTGTTGCCATAGTTACCAAAGTCAACCGCATCCAAGACCAGCTGGTGAAGAAGCATGATATAGAGCTGCACATGCACCTCAACCGGCTGGAGATCGCCCCGCAGATCTATGGGATGTCAGTATTTGCACCTTTGGGCGGTCCGACTTTTTTCCTTACTCACTGCTGGAGACGAATGCAGTAAAGCTTGTTTTCTGTCTCTTTAGCCGGTGGGTTCGTCTGCTGTTTGGCCGGGAATTTCCTCTTCAAGACCTGCTGGTGGTGTGGGATGCCCTTTTTGCTGATAGCATCACTCTGGACCTGGTGGACTACATCTTTGTGGCCATGCTGCTCTATATTAGAGATGCTCGTACGGTCCATTTATTACTTAAATAATCCAATAATGCCATGTGTTGTCTTCGTAGCATGTAATTTCATAAGACATACATAAGTGGAAGAATGTGATTTACTCCAGCTCATTTAGTTAGTTATTTTGCTTTGGACTACAATTGATCTTTTCATATACATAAAAGCAGAACTGCGGTTTAAGTGCTTATGTTATGCCAATGAGCCAAAATAATGTAACGCAAAGTAATTTCAGTCTGCAGTTAATGAAGCTTGTCCATTCACACTTTCTTATATATTATAATAAGTCTGCAGCTTCTTTTTTCAATAGTCCTGTATTTTGTGGACTTGTTTAGTTTGTTTGTTTGTTTTTCTTGGAATGCAAAGTCTAGTCTGTGACAAATAAGTCAAACGGGAAACGCTAAAGAAGTGAGCCTACAGCTTGAAACACAAGGGTGATTCACACTTGATTAAAGCAACACACAAGCTGTTACCACATTTTTTTATTTTCTGTTTTTCTTTTTTTCAGTCATTGCTAGCAACTTCCAGACATGTCTGGGTCTCCTAATGCACTACCCCCCAATAGGAGACATTAACTCGCTGCTGCAAAAGGCTCTGTTCCTTCGAGATCCCAAAGTAAGTTATTGTATCGGCGTAATTAACTAGAAATATAATACATGTTGGTTTTGTGGATATAATTGATATATAATTGATAAATCTCTGTGAAAAGTGCTGGTGTGTGTATGCACTCATGTGTTTCTTTCACTATGGCTAACTGGTCACACTTAACGTGTGGGGAACAGAGATCAAAATCCAAAACCAGCTTACAGTTTGATAATTTCTCTTCTAGAAGCTTTTATCTAGTACTTGCTGTAAAGACGATGCGACACTTGAAACAAATTGCCTTGTTTTTTGTTTGCTTTTTTCCCCCCCCTCACAGAGGAAGTAGAAGATTTGCAGAAGTGAAAGACTCATGTGCACACTAGGCTAAAATCCTCGAGCAGGGCCAAAAATGTTTTGTGGTGTTGTTGTTCTCACAGAAAGCGCTTAGGTGTAAAAAGTGAAGTTAAAGTTGGCAGCAAGTATTTTAGTTTCTCATGCTTGAGAGGTTACATGTTGATGTTGGTGCACTTACAGTAAATACAGGAAAGGCAGGTGTAGTCAGTGAAGCGGTCACTGCGGTTAATGACAGGAAGTCGAGGCACACACAAATGCATTTTAATCTTCGTGTGTAACAAATAGGCTCTCTGTGTGTGTTTGTGTAAGAATAAAACATTAATCTTAAACTAGCAACACTTGCATATCAGAGTTTATGGTTGGGTTAGTTAATGTTCAGCTGAGCAGGGCATTTGTGATGGTTTGGAACATGCTCGTCTAGACATAGTGGTGATTTTGAGTCGGGTAGAAGCATTTTGTCATGTTTACAGTCTCTTTTAAAATGGGTTAATTTCATTTTTCACCTAAAAGTCCTAAACACAATATCCTATAATTGTAAAGGGGAAAACATTTGCTTCAAATTCTTGCAAAGTTATTAAAAACAAACATACAGCATGTATATAAACATGTGTATATACATGTTCATACACAGTCAAAGCCTTTGCTTAATATTTTGTTAAAGTACAGTTGACAGCAATTACAGGCTCAAGTCATTTTTAGTATGATGCTGTAAGCTTGGCACACCCACCACTCATCTTGCTCTGTGTGCTTCTTCCAACGTTGTCCTTTCTGTGCATCACTGCGTTTTCCTTGAGCCTGAGTAGCCCCCCCAGTCCCTGAAAAACATCCCAACAGCACGATGCTGCCACCACCACTGTGTACGTCAGCTGATAAACAGACGTGACCCTTGGCATTAAGGCCAAAGAGTTCAAGCTTGGTTTCATTAGACCAGAGAATTTTTGTTTCTCATGGTCTGAGAGTCTTTCAGGTGCTTTTTGCAAACTTCAGGTGGGCTGTCAGAAGCCACTTTTATTGAAGGGTGGCTTCTGTCTGGCTGATCTGCTACGGGCTTGATTGGTGGAGTAAGGCAAGATTTGGTGGCTCCAAACGTCTTGTACCCCAGCTTAAATTCGGAAGTTTTTTTCCACTGCATTTATCATCAATGTAAAATTCCTGTCCTGAGTTTGATTATGAAAATCCTAAAATAACAACATGATGCAACTGCAAGGCAGTTGAAGTGAAAACAGAAGTACGTGTGCACTTGGTAAATGTGAAACTATGTGAAGTGTAAAACTCTGGTCTAGTTTGGAAATCAAAAAAAGAGCTGATACATTTTGGCCATGGTTTTTCCAGCCCTGACCGTACTTTTCCTGCCACACGCTTGTTTCTTTTTTTTCTGTATTCTGTTTACTTAACCAGAGGTCTGCTGTGCTGTTACTTTGTAATCGTCCGTTTGTATTTGCGTATAAGTTAGATGTCATTGTGTGAACAAGTTAAATCTGACAGCACGGAGTCTTTGACCTTAGCGAGCACCTCCCCTAAATTATCTTTTTTCCCTCGTCCAAATTCATTGACCTGTATACTCAACAACTCCTCCACACTCCTGTTCACCACTCTCCTGAAATGATATTTCAGGAAGGTGTTGATCCGACATGACAGCGTTTCCCCCAGGTGAACAGCCGTGTCACACCAGGTCACATCAGATTTATACCTGGAGGGTGGTAGGGGGTTTAACCCTAATAACAGTGCATGGTGGAGGTTTGTTGCTCATAAGTACTGACTCAGAAACATATATTGACTTATTTATGTAGTCATGCATGTGCACACATTTTAGGTTGACTTGTTTACTCTCTGACATCATTTGTTTGTTGTGCACAGAAGAGGTTTTTAATCTGACTTGTTAAAGTTGTTAACAATAAAAGTTTAAGCTTAACTTTTTGTTTTTGTAGAACAACCCGCGACCTGTGAACTACCACTTCCAGCAGAACCTGGATTACTACAAAACAAAAGGAGCTGACCTGATGAACAAGACACGGTAAAATAAGGCACATTGTTAATACTTGGATAAAATCCATTTGCAGTCAATGACTGCCTGAAATGTGTAGCCCAACACATCACTAAATGCTGCGTTTCCTCCCTTGAGATGCTCTGCCAGGTTTTTACTGCAGTCGCCTTCAGTTGCTGCTCGTTTGTGGGTCTCCATTTAGTTTTGTATTTAATAACTGAAAGATTAATAAGTTGAGATCGGGTGACTGTCTTGATATTCTTTACATCATAATAATCCGTTTGTATTGTAAAGCACCTTCTGATCAGTCATGCTGCTCTTTAAAATTTAACTACAAGCATAGTCCCGTGGTGGAGTTCAGACCAAACAAAATGGAAAATTTTGTCTTTGTCCAGAAAATTAATGAACTCGACTGTATCATGTGGTGGTTCAACCTGCTGTTCTGAACTACCCACCCTTCTATTCTGGGCTCTATATGATGCCCATGAGAGCTTATAGAACTTTGAACCTTCACACATAAACAAGGGTGTGGTTCATTTGACTCGACCATGGCTACAGTTTTCAGTATTTATCATTATTTATATTTTCACATTAAAAATGTGTCTATATGTATAAAATACTAAAATCGTTCCTACACTGATTGTTATGTTTTATTAAAGCATAGCCTTACTTTGTAAGTCCACTCGCCAGCAGTCATTTTATTTCCTGCTTTCTATTTGGACATATTCTTCCACATGAGCACATTCTTTAGATCAATGAAATTGTATAAAACTAATATAAATAGGCGATGTTTGTAGGCTCCCTTGTGTGCATGAGACAGGAATGCGGTCATTAAAAAACAGCTCAGATGAGCTATTAGAGATCAGACCTCAACTCTGAGCATTAAAGTTATATAGGGACTAAAACTACCTTAAGCTCTGCAGTCGTTAATATTGAGAACCTGATGTAAATGTATGTTATTGTGCCAGGTAATCCAGGTTTTAAATCTTGGGATAACTGTTTTGCATTCAGGATTTGAGAGGGCCAAAAAACAAAACACACAAAAACCATCTCATGTGCCATTTTATAACATTTCTTTAGTCTTTGAGACTTCTCAGGCTAATCCCACACCTCTGGAAGCAAGGTTTAAGTTTTATATCTTCTAAAATATAAACCTCTGGATACCTGGAAGGTAGAACCTTTGTTAAAGAAGACTAGAAGTAGTAGTTATGAAAATTTGCTGGTAAAGATAAGATCAAGTGAAGTGTCTCATATCCTTTCTAGCTCTGGCTCTACAAAAGCCGCTCCGCTCAACATCAACAAGGTCTCCAGCAGTCTGCTGAACTTCGGCAGGAAGCTCATTGCTCCAGCTATGTCTGGTGCATCCGTTTCACCAATCAACAGCGAGGTACACTCCCCCTCTTCCTCCTCCTCGTCCACCTCCCCGGCCCCTACGCCCATCTTACCACACCCGCTGGCAGATCCCTCAGCTCCGACGCAGACCCCGGGCCAGGCCCCGACTCAGCACTATCGTCTGCTCAAGTCTGAAAGCATGCCTGTCCACCTGAGCAAAGGTGAGCACAATGACTCACGACAGGAATGTTCCAGATTTGTGGCAGGACAAATGTGACATCACATCCTTCTTACCATCTACTAATTTGTGCATTATGTACCCGTTGAATGACCCTTACCCCCATTTTAACACTGGTTGTTGAAGTGTGTTCAGCCCTTTTGGTTTGTGTGGTTGTGGCAGCATCAGCTTTTTTTTTGAGCTCTCCTGTCTGTTAGATGGAGTTTCAGGTGGAGTGTCTCAGGTCTCAGCCCAGACTCACAGTGACACACAAGGTAACTGCTGTCATGGCAACTGCTTGTGTGACATGCTCGCCCATATTTGTCCGTGCTTTCATCACTGCGGGCCCATTTCTAAGCATCCTGCATGTTGTACGCCGTTTGCTCACCTGTCCCTGTTGCTGGTGTACCAAATGTTACCGTAAACAAACTTGAGTGTGTGCTGCGTGTGATTTTAAACTGTGACCACTAGAGGGAGATCACAGCTCGCTGCATCAGTGCAAATGATGTCGAGGCATCACCGGTGAGCTGCGCCCTCTCATCAGTAGTGCTTAGATTGTGTTTTTGTTTTTTAAAATGACAGTTTCTGTTGTTGCATCACTGTAGCTTTAAACCCGTAAGTGTCCTCTGTGTGTGTGTGTGTGTGTTTACCAGCTTGCTTTTTTTCTCTGCAATGACAAAAAAGAATGCAAAGAAATTGTTTATCTAATGACTCGTTATAGACCAACAGATTTGCAGTCAATTAATAACTGCAAAAGTCTGTTATTAATTGATTACTTACATTTGCATTTAATTGCTGCATTAATGAGCATCATTCTCTGAGCAGCGGGGGCGCTGCGCCTCTCCAATCAGCTCCTGCTTTGCTCTGTGGTGGGGGACACTGCTGCAGATTTGCATGATCTAAAAACAGATGATGACACCAAAGCTAAAAACTCTAGGAAAGGAAATACAACAGACAGACTCATTAGCACTACTAGACACTTTATTTATTTATTTTAGATCTACTGGGGGGGATCATTTATCATTTAAAAGACAAAATAAAGAAGTGTAATTATTATTAAATGCATGTGTTTTCTATTTGTGAATTCATGTATTCATAAATTCACAATTTTGACATCTCATACAGCACTGGGAAAAATCTGCAATTCCAGCTTCACAGTCCATATTTCAGAGTCTTGTCTTGCACTTATCTCCAATTTAGAAAGATATTGAACAGCTGTATATAAGATTTTGCTTCCTTAAATAGGCCTCTTCATAGAGTTTAAAGGAACAATAGTTTCATAGATTACGTTCATGTTTATTTCCTGTCCAGGTTGTTCTCCTGTAAATTCAAATAAGGCGAGGTCATAGGTTTTCCACTTCCTAGTGTTACTAATAAAATGTTTGTCTGTGCTTCTTAGGCCAAAGCTCGAGGACGGTCAGCTCCTCTCCAAGCATAGAAAGCCTCTCCGCTGGCCGTGGTCAATCCACCGCCTCCCCACCTCTGCCTCCCTCCAGAGGGAGTGATGTCAGCACCTCATCCCCGCCCCTATCCGCCACCAAGAAGGAGTCCTTCTTTAACATCACTCGCTCTCGCTCCCACAGCAAGACTATGGGCAAGAAAGAGATGGTAAGTCTATTTAAACTGTCTTTCTCACATTTAATTTTCTCTCACAGCTTTAACCTTAATCCCTTCTTTGTGGGGTTTCCTTCAATTTCCAGTTTTCTGTGTTTGTCTTTGTGGTATGAACAGGAAGAAGACCTGGAAGCCCAAGTCTCTTTCTTGCAGGGCCAGATCAACGACCTGGAGGCCATGAGCAAATACTGTGCTAAGATGATGAACACACACATCTGTGAGTTTGGCCTTAAAATTCCTGTGAGCGTCTGTCTTGTATAAACTGTATTATTTTTGTCTGTGTAAATTTGCAGTATTTCTAACTGTGTTAAGAATTTATCAACAATAAAATTACTGTTATTGTTTTTTCGACTTGTAATATAGTAACGCAGCAGCTGTTTTGAATTTTGTGGCCAGTCGGTGCCTGACAACTCATTGTTCCTCTAGGTAAAATCCAGGAAGTGATTCTCCAAGAACACCTCGAGAAAGAGGATGAGGTCCTGGTCTCACTGGCTGGACTCAAACAGGTGAGTGTGTGAGCAGATCCTATAAGTGTGTATTCATTTTTGTGATGGGCCTTTTAAATCATATTCACTAACTCATCTCTGTGGCCTCCTTCTCCCTGTCAGATTAAAGACATCCTAAAGGGGGCGCTGCGCTTCAACCAGAGTCAGCTGGAAGCTGAGGAGAATGAAGAAATCACTATTGCTGACGATCACTACACCTCCACAGTGGCAGCAGGTGAAGCTATTCTAAACACCAGCGATCTCCACAGTGGCCAGCAACAGCAGGCAAACATCAGATCGAGCAGGCACTCTGAGCTGGAAGGGAGTGCGAGCATGGACGAGAAAGAGGAGGAGGAGCAGGCCACGACACCACTTGATCAACAGGTCAGCCTTTTTCCTCTCCGCTCTGTATCTCTGCCAGCTGTATTGGTATCAAATATAGTTTAACAATCACTTCATACAGGATTATGTTTCGTTGTCTGTTCTGCCGTTTGACCCTTTGATCCAGGATTCACTCATTTTAAATCCTAATCCTTTTCATGTCTGCAAGTCTGTGTTCAGAGGGGTTTCGTATCTTTCCAGGATTATGGTGTGTCATGCTAAATCTGCTTTCCTAAGAATTATACCATTTCTGAATGATACCGCCAAGCACAGCAAGTTTATCTCAAAACACCCAGCTTTAGGGCAAGGCAAGCATGATGTCAGACTTTAGACATTTAAGCAAATGTTTTAAAAATTTCTTGCATGCAGGTGGCGTCTTCTCTGGGTTCAGAGGGCAAGAACTGGGACGATTACATCCTTATTTCCCAGGACGGAGATCTGCAGGCTGAAACTGAGAGAAGGGCTGCGTCCGAGCGCACTCCTCCGATCAGACGGGGGCGTGGCATGGTGCGGATGGAGCCTGAGGGCGCGGCTGGAACTTTCCAAGACCCCCTGATGGCCGGCACCACCTCAGGTTCCTCCAGCCCAGATGAAGGCTCCACCCACAGCAAGGACTCAGACTTTACTATCGTTAACCCGATGGACCTGTGAACATGTTAAATTGCCGCCCTTTTCTTTCACCTATACCCCGTTCTGTTTCATATCCTATTCAGCGGGGTTTGATCAGAGAAAACTGACTTGGAATCAGAGAGGGGTTTGGGGTCAAAGGCGGAGCGCAACTGAAACTGCTCTCAACGTAGAAATTGCACTTGTGGACTGTGACACTTGTGTCAGAATTGCCCGATACTCTGTCTTTAATCTGTGCCACTTTAGTCCTGTCTGAGCTGATGCTGTATGCTGTCTCATCTCCTTATTATGCTGGGCCTTTTTAGTGGGTACAATCTAACCTCATCCGTCGCTCATGATGATTTGTAGTTCCCTGCTCTACAGAGAGAGGGCGCCATTGAACTGCTTACCCTGTCACTACAAGATGACTCTAAAGAGTTGGACCTCAAACTGCAGTTTACCTTCAGGAGGGGACTCCTTTTCTTTTACTGTAATGATTGAGAGTGTGGTGCTGTTGTACCTCGTGAATGTGGAGCTCTGGCCATACGTCTGCATGTCGGTCTCTAAAGAGGAAGCTCTCTGCTCTGATACTCAAAGGAAAGAAGGATGGTGTCATCCGGTCCCTTGTTGAGGGCAGCTTTCTCCCCCCCCCCATAAACC
>VUQR01011939.1:15154-35368 GCA_015108515.1 Hemichromis elongatus
AACACTTCCCCTGTGTTTTTTTTTTTTTTTTTTTTTTTTTTTTAAGAAAACACTTTTAAAGAAAACTGTGTTTTGTTTTGTTTTTTAAACCTTTAGACCTTTAATTTCCCTGATGTATAAGATTAAATTATGGAATAAATCTGCTTTTCCTTTGTTTTAAAATTGATTCCAATGTGGACAATTCAGTGTCTGTTATCTTTGCAGGTAAGTTGTTCTCGTGTTCTGTGGCAAAATTACGCAAAAGCAGCACACAAAGAATGTTCCTTTATAGCTGCCTATTCAGCCTAATTAACTCTAGACCAATAAAACTACATTGCTCTTGCTTAACGCAGAACTTCTAGTGTCTTCTTTGGGATGTCTTGCTCTCAAGACTTTGAGTTAACACATTGTCCTGATTGGATAGATGCAGACAGGAAGTGTGGGTAAATGGAGTAAGAGTATAACAATTGAACCGTGGACTCGCTGCTAATGGTATTTGTGCACGTATGCGGTGTGTTCTGAGCAAATTTTGCAGAAATATCAATCTTTTGTTGTTTAAAAAAGCTGTTTAAAAGCTGTTCTGTGGTTTTGGTTGAATAATGGTCTTCATCTCCAGATATTATTAATTGTTGCAAGGAGCTGTTACAGATGTTTTGGATGCTTATGACATATTTAATTGCAAAACTATCCATACTTATGGCGGTGAAACTGAGCGATAAAGATTATGTCTAGGACAGTAAAAACTTGCATCTAAAGCAAATAAAATGAGCATGTATATGTACAAACACTACTGGGTTCACATATGTAACTGCTTGTTAATGCAAAAAGTAATTAACCAGTCACGTGGCAACAACTCAATGTGTTTAGACTTTTAAATATGGTCAAAATGACCTGCTGGAGTTCAAACCGAGCCTTAGAGTGGGCAAGAAAGGTGATTTGAGTTTGAACACTTGTTGGTGGCAGATGGGCTGATCCGAGTGTTTGAAAAACTGCTGAGCTGCCGAGGTTTTTCCTGCACAGCCATCTCTACACAGAAAAAGGGGAAAATATCCAGTGAGCAACAGTTCCCTGGGCAAAAAAATGTTGATACCAGCTGTCAGAGGAGAATAGCGAGAATGCTTCGAAATCAACAGCAACCCATGACTATTACAACAGCAATTTTTAAATGCACAACACGTTACTTCTGTTTGTCACAGTAGAAAATTGGAAAAATGTTGCCTGGTCTGATGTCGTGATTTCTGCCGCAAGCTTCGGATGGCAGGGAGAGAATTTGCCATAAATCACATGAAAGCATTGGTCCATCCTGCTTCTGTAGCTAATATTTTCTTTGCACAGTTTGAGTCCTTTAGTACAAGTTGAGCATCATTTAAACCCCAGACTATTACCTGACTGTTGTTGCTGACAGAGCAATCCCTTTATGACAACAGTGTAGCCATCCTCTGGCTGCTTCCAGAACGACATGCCATCTCACAAAACTAATCTTAATTTGGTTTCTTGAACACGACAATGAGTTCGCTGTATGCAGTTAACCTCCACAGTCAGCAGATATTAATCCAATAGAGCACCTTTGGGAAATGTTGGAATGGGAGATTCACATTATGAATGTAACTGTGTGATATCAATATGAACCAAAATCTCTGCCACTAAGATTTAAAGCAGTTTCTCCCCCCTTTCCAATATCAGCAAGGTGGACCTAATAAAATGGTCATTAGTGCATGTTCTGCTGGTTGAAATAGCATCATTAATTTTGACCTTTCAGCCGTGATGCACCAAAGCTTTAAATGGAAGCTGCAATTAGTTTTTTTCCCACTGCTCATTGCAGCAGCATCACAGTTCTGTTTCCCCAGCTGTCATCGCAGCACTCGCTTGTGTCATGCGTCACTATAGCCGAAAACTCCAAGTCTTGCAGAAAAACGGAGGCATGCGCTCAAGTCATTTAAAAACTAGTTTATTTTCATCCCGACTGCTGAGGAAGGTAATCGTGAACTGTGACCTTTTACAGAGTTGGTCGAGCCTTATTTATCCACACCAATAATATGTATCTGGAATGTTTTCATTCAGGATCAATAACTTATGTAAAATATTCTTTGCAGTAAAAGGATAGAATCACTTAATAAAATACTGTACAGTGTTTTAAACACAAACATAACAGTATTAGTTCCCTTAAAGCACATATTTACACTTCAGGAATTGATCATTTTGGCAGGTAACACCGGGTTCATTAGCACAATGCTTTTTTCTTTTCTTTTTTAAATGTAAATACAAAAATATAGAATACTGTATGTAAGACAGTAGTAAGATGGCAAAGTGGTGGATTTTTAGTAAGACAAAGGACCTCAAGTTAATTGAATCAAAGTTGAGAAAAGAGCAGCAACTGGGGACCAAAAGACAAATAATCAAAATCTATAGAGACAGACTGCGTTGGTCCACAAAGTTATGACAGAAGACCTCAGACATCCACACATCCTTTGACAAACTGTGTTTCTTTTAACTCATGCAAGCTGTCTTACACATCGATCTGAATTTAATCACTGTGGAGTAAAAGTCACCGCCATTTTTCAAGAAGGTTTTTTTGTCTTCTGGTTTCAATTATCCTGACCTCAGAAAACATTGCACATAACAAGTGGACATTAAACATTTGGCTTATTTACAGTTTTAGTACAGTACAAACCGCTGAACCTTGGCTTCAGTAACTACATTCATCTCGGCAGCTTCGCGTTTCATTAGTCTTCCCTTGGCTGTGCATCGCCTTCTCTGGCTCGACGGTTCAGTAACAGGTGAGCTTACAGTGGCTGCGTTTTAAAGACTTGCATTCATCAGTTCTCCTGTTACTCTCTGTAATGCCTGCAAAACACTTTGTTTGACCGCTCTGTGAGACTAAGACAGTGTAACACACACACACGCACACACACACAAGTGAAAAGAGCTTTTCACAGCAGCTAGCTGCCCTCTGTTTTTCTTTTGTTTTTTCTACTTGCTATGCCGACTGTCCTCTAGCACCCATTGCAAGTTTTTCATTGTGGCCTCGGCGTGTTTGGGAGCACGCTCTTCTTAATCCGGCTCTTTCCTTGGTGAGGTTTCCAGCCACAGCAGCATCATGGACCTGCTTCATGTTCTCAAGGACTTCAGCCTTGGCGTGTTTCAGGAGGTCAGCCTGGCCCTGGGTGGCAGGAAAGAGGGGGAAGACGAAATTAGGAGGCAGAGGTAGCAGAGAACAAGGATTAGGGCAGGGAGGTTGGAAAAAACAAAAACAAAGTATGAGCAACCAGCCAGAGGCTGAAACATGTTCTGATGCTCTGCCCCGATTGGCTGTTGGGGTTTACAGAGTGTGTGAGTGTATTGCTGACCTTAAGGATAGTGATGTTCCAGCTGAAACGCTCAACTGCTCGGCTGACCTTGGAACCTTTCAGCCCCTCTTTCGTACCCAGGCTTTGCAGTTTTTCGTGAAACTCCATGGCTAGAACCAAAAAGCAAAGAAACAAAAGCAGATCAGACTTACAGTTCCAATCTCAAACATTTAAATAATATTAAAAAAAAAATATGTATATCATTCTTTACAAGAACCCAGTGCACTTTTCTCCAAGCCAATCAACATGGCGAACAGGCTACACTAACATGACAACACCTGCTAAACATCCGCACAGCGCCACTGTTGTGAGCATGTTAGCATTTATTTCAAAGTACTTCCATGCTTCAATCTAGACTCTCATTATGAGAATTAAAAAAAAGATTCCTGCATTTTTTTCCCCCTTCAGGTGAACAACACAATTATCCACTGACGCAGTAGCCTTTAGGTCTCCCACTTCCACACAGAGCTGTGTCCAACATGAGAACATTTCCTCCAACCTTAATCTGACTTTCTAAGCATTTCATGCATAATTTAGCTTACAAACAGAGACAACCTCTTTTTCCCATCATTTTTAAAAAAAGCTGCCCCTTTACACCACTTTTTTGTTAAGTGATACAGCAAACGAGTGGAGCAAAATCTACCAGAAACAATGAGATAATCATGCTAAGAATGTGCTGGGCATGTCTCTCTTGAGCATTAAAGCTTACCTGCAGCACAATCTAAGATAGAGGCGAAAACTGGAATTACACAATTAGTAGGATGTTTATGTCTCCACCAATTAATTAAGTTTCAGTTTACATACATGTCTGTCCAGACATGACCTTTTGTATTAGATGCCAGCCCTTAATCATGTTATCCTTCCGAACATCCATCCATTCATTTTCTTAAGCCTGTTATTCATTAAGAGATTATTGAGGGGGTGGAGCCTATGCCAGCTGGGACAGGGCCAATATTGATCATGGCATATGGTTGCCCCTCCCTGAGCCTGGTCCTGTTGGAGGTTTCTTCCTGTAAAACGGGAGGTTTTTTTTTCTTCCCATCGTCACAAAGTTCACAGCTCGCACACGTTGCTTGTTGGGTTTTATCTTTCCAAACTGACTGATGCAGCCAGTTGGTTTGTGTGCTGCAAATTCAAAACTGTAGGTATGAGTCTAAACATCAAGCTTGGTCGAGTGCACCCTGCCTTACTCTGATCTTATTTTCCCTGAATCACTGACACTTGCAGCTACATCATCACTTCTGCTGCATATTTAGCTTCTCACATCACTTTTGCTCAGCTGTCAAAGTCCCCACATTCAGTGTTCGTATCTGCCCAATGATCCTTCTGCTCCGGGTCAATCAGCGAGTTTCAATTGTACATCAGCAAACTTCAGCCCCAGAAGATTCTGCACTCTTCTTTGGATCGTGTTATGGAGGTCTATTTGACAAACTGTCTCAGTCCGTAAATACTGATGTACATTTTTAATTATTCTCACCTTAAACCTGGGGTCGATGTTTTTTTTTTTCTTTTTAACAAACCAAATTCTAGAAGACACAGGTGGGGGATGTGTACCTGTGTAGTTTTCAAACTTTTGCGGAAACTAAGTCACATCAGGCGCAAGAGCCGATTTCACAGTGAAAGAAACAATGAAATTGGCAGAAGTCTGAGAGACTGAGGGCGAAAGACGCAGAGACATTAAGACAGTGTCACAGAAGTCAGGCCGGCAGCTAGTTAGCCTGTGTGCAATGAGTTGTGTTCTGTTCCTGGCTTCCTCTGGCCACTCTGGGCCACTGTCCCACTGTTACCATGGAAACCCGGAAGTGGGTTAACATGGGGCACACATCATTGTGAGGCATCAACAAGAACCCAGACGTTAGACATGCCAAAATGTGGACCGCGCGCACACACACACACACACACACACACACACACACACACACACACACACACGCACGCACGCAGAGGGAACAGATTGGGTGCAAGTCTATTTTACCCATCCCTGACACATGATTCTTCCCGGTCAATAAACGTCTGCAAACATGGACACGCACCTGCATACACACACGCTGTCACTGCTCTACATTCACACACACCTACATAAGTTGCCTGAATAATAACCTTTACTGCTTGGTTGCTAGGCAACTCAAAGCCTACGTGCCACTGTAGTGTGTGTGTGTGTGCGTGTGTCTTTCCCTGTGAAATCAAGCGAAGTCCATGGTGGGGAGGGGGGAGGGGGGGGGGCTATTTTTCAAGCTAATATCGTTCAGTGTGTGCATACACAGACAAACAACACTCCCAGAAATAGGGTCTTGACCCAGAGATAAAATAGCCTTCAAGGCCAGCCAATCAGCATCTGACAGGTATTTCGTCATCATCAATTTATGTCGTCGGTCTGAACCGTGAAGCAACTGAGATGGAAAGGATCCGACTTCCAGCAGGGATCTTGTCAACGACCGGGCTGTGAGCATCTGATGAAGTGTAAAATCTATACTTCCAGATGTGAGTCACACAGAGGCCAGCGCCCTGAGGATAAAGCAGCTGATCAGCTGGGTTAATGAAGGACAAGTTCACTCAAAATTACAAAAATAGTGGGTGTACTCTGGGGGGCTCTATACCCCCTTGTTTCTTCATCTGTGTCCTGACCTCTCCATACTGGAGGAACAAACTGTACTCTCCCAAATTTTATGCCTCCGCAATTCAGATAATTTTACTACCTAACAACCAATTTAAAGAGACCCTCCTCTGGGAAGGAAAAAAGTTGCTGTTCTGCATTGGTCTTTTTTTCTGACCCGTTTCTCCTGTCACCACCCTCTCAGAAGAAATGAGAAGTGAGAGAATAAATCCAGGACCAGTGATCCTAACCAGTTTGAGAACGGAGAGGAGAAACACAGGAAAAGCAGTTGATAAGATGTGCAAAGCTGGGACTACTTTGTGCAGGATTCCCTATGAGCCAATCAAATTTTCTTCTGGATTATGCTGCTGTCTTAAGAGCTCATCATTTTACACATAGAAAGATCAATGAAGGGGAGGGGGGGGGGTGCATTTTAAAATCCTAAACTGGGATCAGGATGAGATGAGAGGAAGGGTATTTCTCAGAAGCAGAATTTAATGATTACTGAGACGGGATGGAAAACAAAAGGGTAAAAACGATCCATTTCGTCTGGGCTTCACACAAGCAAGTTCTTAGAATGAACCATTTTCCTTCCCTTTGTTTATATTTTTCATTTAGTTTGTAATCCTATTAATTTGAGCAAGCAAGCCTTACGGATTCATTTTAGTGTTGGATTTTACACACATCTGAGAGACCGCCTGAAATGAGGTGTTTACAGCAGCAAAAATTAATCACAGTGAAAACTAACGCTGTATTTGAGAGTGATGAAGCATCGTCTCTGACATATGTGAAACTTAACACCCACAAGAATCTTGCTCATGAGGTTCAACTTCTCACCTTGCTGCCTGTGCACTTCAGGGTGTGACAGAAGTGAAACTAGTGTAGCTCGTGAGCAGAAACAGCAGCAAAGCAAATGCTTTTAAGGCTGGTGTTTTAATATTTCCACACTTAACAGCACACCCATACACTGGAGTGGATTTCCTCTTTCTTCTCCCTTGGTGTTCTCGTCTTCCTCGCAGCATTTCTTCTAGCCATCCATCTCTCACATTCATTTTCCCACGGCTTGTAACGACTGATGCAACTTCCAGCCGTGTATCTCTGTCACCAATCGTCCCGTACCTCCCCCTCCCCCCAAGTGACCGGTTTATGACTTCTTACTGCCAACTCCCTCTTCCCAGACTTAGAGGTGGACCTCCGCCTTTGGGATCACTTGATCACCATCTTTCCTCTGTACACAGGAAGAGCTTTGCTCACAAGATCAGGCCTAAGGCTCTGCAGCAGCTCTTTATCAGATGAGTGCAGAAAACACACACTTTAGGGATCACTCAGCGCAGAGTGCCCACCGCTGTTTTCGTAACTGCAAAAAAACGAATGAATATGTCAAATGCTGTTTGATCGCCGAGTCGAGCAGCGGCCCCAAAAACAAGAAAATAGTCCAATGGAGGATGTGATGAGTTGTCTGGGAGCAGAGCGGAGGAGTCGGCAAAGTTGTAAACAACATTCATCTCAGTCAAATACTTTGTCTCACCTCTGGAGTGGCCCCAGCTGAACCATCCTTTTCTCTGCAAATATCATTTGACTTAGAGTTTAACTGGAGTTCGCCCTTGTGTAGTTTTTTTTCCCCCCCTGTTCATTGTTTTGCTCAAGGGTAGCATTGGAAAAGCCAACAATTTCTGCACCATTTCAAACTGCAACATTCTTACAAAGCTCATGAATGCTTAAATATTTAATGTGTACCGAGAGGTCTTTAGAAGGGGAAACAAAAATGAGGCATTTGTAAGCGCAGCTTGTGAAATTCACCGCTTCAGAGTCATGAATATATACCGTGAATGTTTATCACTTTTTTTTTTTTATTTGCACAAACCGGTTAACATGTCTAAATGTCAGTCAAGCTGTTTCCTGGGTGACAGCCAGACACTAAACCGGGGTGATGAACGTGATGTGCATAATGTGTTGTGTGCAGCAATGTGTTTGAGGGGGTTGTTTATGGCCTCTATGACAACAGTCTGGCTGACTAAAGTCAGATGACCCAAGGGGATACTGCTGGAGTAAACAAACGTCTGCCAAAGATCACAGAAATGATATCGGCAGGTCAGATTTTATGCCCTTCACTTAAGAGACAGATGGGTGATGGATGATGGGAGTTGCACCAATTTAAAATCTCCTCCATCCAAAATATACACGGACGAACTGGTACAGTAAAAAGCCTCATCTAACCTTGTCCAACGGCAGTGATAAGACAGATAAAATATAGTGGGAGAGGAAAGGAAGGGAGCTGACGGCAATCAGCCGCTGCAATCTATATAGCACTGCTAAAGAGGCTGTGTGGGAGTATACTAGGAATATGGAGAAAGACTGGTTTGTACTCATTACACGCACTCTAGATAGGAGAATCTCATTTATACATACACACACACACGCCTACACACCTGTTGTCTGTATATGCAGGATCTTGTCATGTATTCCATCTGAGAGCTCCATTACTGCTCTGCTCGCCTGAACCATCTGCAGACAGGGAAGCATCAACATGATTCACATTAGAGAGCACGAAGGAGAAGAAATCACAGAGTTTAACTTTGAAGAAATGTGTCTTATCTTAAGAGGAACACTGGATATAGTGCACAGTACTGTGCAAAAGTCTTGAGCCACCACTGAGATATTTCTGTTTTGCTTTTAAGCCCTCTTGAACAATAGATCACCAGAGTTTCTTAGACTTTGGCTGCTTTTTCACCCATTTTCAGAGGAATGTTTGTTAGTTAATCTACTTATCACTGACCAAGAGTTATTGAAGCACAAAATGGTATCTAAACAAGGGTTGAATCTTTGCAACAACAAGATGATTCCCAAAAAGTTATTAGCCAAAACCTTTTCTCTGAGTGTGCTCTGCAGTGTGTCCTTAAAAACTGGTAAAAGACCTGGAGAAATTGAGGGCAAACAATGAAGTGGCTTAAAGAAATATGAAAAAAAAAGGCCTGACACAGGACCTGACAGTTACATCTAAAGCCCCCAGTTGGCCCATCAGCTATTCTCTGAGACTTCATCAGAAATGATGAGGGTCAAAGGATGGCTGCCGTTGTTCCCACATTTAATGGATGACTGGAAATTGACAGGTGATGCAAATAAAGGCATCCACAGACTAACATGGCAGCTCTATGAGCATGACCACATAAGACAAACACACAAACACAGATGAAACAAGAAGCTTCTTCCTGATCAACTCTCACAAATCCTTCCAGGATCTGACTCTGACAATGTTGGGGGAAAAATGCTATTCAACAAATATGGGATTAACTACACAACATTCCCGTGAGCAGATCTGGTTCAGCAATACAAATAGACACATGCAGATTCATTCATTCAAACTTTGCTGTCTCTGTTGTTTACCGCTTTCGGCAGGCACCAGAATTGAGGTGTGGAATCCATTTACGTGAACAACATTCAAATCTATGCAAATAGTATTCAGCAACAGCAGGAGCTTTTTTAACTCTGATCTGCTCGGCTGGAAACAAGTGTGAGTAAGCGTGCGCACACACACACAGACACACACACGCTTACATCCTTATTCACAAACAGACAGCCACAGGTCTGTGCAGAGGCTAGATGCATAGCATTGACAAGCCGTAGTTAAATTAAGGGGTTACTAATCATCCTGCTAAACATTAATCATGACTCAATAAGAAGAAACCCATTCATTTTTCTCCGTGACAGCAAGTCTCTTTTTTCTCATTCACACTTGCGCAGCGACATTTCATATACTCTCCTGGTAGCGTTGCTAACTTTGCAATTCATACCGACTGTCCATCATCCTGCCCGGGAGATTCCCGGGAAAGATCTAATATGAAACGGGAACAAGTGCACTTTGAGCAAATATCAATTTTAAGAAATAATGCTGCAGGCAGGCAGATGGTAGAAGGAAAACGAAAAAAATAAAACAGAGGTGTAGCGTTCTTCACCACAGCAACACTTTTAACACTGCAACACAGGGAAACCATTCCACTGAACGCTAGCCCACAGACGTATAAAACCCACTTATGCTCGACAGCCACATTCACAAAGAGACCCCAGAGGGACAGAGAGAAGGCGGTAACTGCAAGAGATTAATCAGTGATAGAATAGAGGAAATATGGAGGACATTGAAAGATGGAGGCAAAAAACGAAGGGAAATTTATTGAAAGTGAGATATAAAAGCGAGGGTGGAAAGAAAGACTCGCACACTGAATCCTTTCAGTTATGACACAGGAAAACCCACTCAAATACACTAACTCGCCGTGGCTTATCGACTGAATGAGGAGTTAACTAGCAGACCAATTGACCCTGCTTGTGTTTTTTTTTTTCCCCCTCCTCTCATTGTGTTAGTTTCCACGGGGGAAGTTCTTCTTCAGTGACTGGATTTATTTTTAGATGCCATTACATAAATTCAGGCAGTTAAACCACTTGGTGAATGAAACTCTGTTCGTTTTGGGTGGAAACACAAAGTGGATTTAGGTCAAGGTGAGGATGTCGCCGGCGTGTTTATGAGACTTGAACAAATGGGGATGTTGCCCGCTACATAACAATGAAAAGCGCACGTTGGGTTTCAGAAACTATTGGCTAAAAAGGAAGCTTTTGTTTGGGAGGGGAGCTTTCATTGTCAAGCTGAGCGGTCGGGAGATGACTGATACGTTGCCTTTGTTTGGTCTTTCCTTCCTTTTGATGAATTTCAGATTTATGAGTCACGCAGAGCCCTTTATCTGGTGCGAAAACAAACAGAATATTAACTGTCAGGTCTCTTCCTTTCTCACCATCTCATAAGTAGAGACAACCCGGCGGAGGACATCAGGCAAAGACCCCTGGGGCTCCAGGGTGGGATACTGGTCCCGCAGGTCAAACAGTAGTAAAGGCATTCCCTCTGGTCCTGAAACTCTGGAGCTCAGAGCCAGTATGCACTGCATGAGGTTAGCCACAGCCGACACCCCGCACAGCTCCCTGAACACTGCTACTGAGTTCTGTTTAAAAGAAAGAAAGAAAAAAGGAGGAAGGACACATTTAATCAGTAGAAAAATAAAAATACATCACCTTCTATTCATTTTCATAATCAGATGGAAAAAGGCAGAACAGAGGCACTGAAAGGAAAGAAAAAAACTAGTGAAATCTCTCCTACAATCTCCGACACAAGTCTGCGACTTGATTTAGTTTCATTCTCTGTCACACACATGCACACCCTACAACCCAAATCCTGCAACGGAGTTATTTGTATTTTCTTTCGCCCATTGATTGCTTTCCTGCTGCTATGCAGTGGGAGTAGTTCAGAGTGAAATGGAAGCAATCAAGAGATGTGGATGGCCAACAGTCTCATACACATTGACAGAACATGTAATTACTGTTTGGCATAGGGTAACAGAAGGACTCACAAACAGAAATGCCGCTTGGTTAATAAAGGTCAATTCAACCATCAATGAAAGACAATGAAGCTTCTGTGCAAGTTCAACACATTCCCGGGCATTTGGGTTAATAACTTCCTTGCTTTCTTTCTGGAAGCTAATCAGCCTCTGTTCCTGGTGATATAAACTCGAGCGCTCTTCTCCCATTTATCTCGACCTCACCCCGGTCACCCAGAGAGCCTCATTCAAGTCTCCAACCTGCTTCAGCTCAACCATGTTGGGACTATGCCACGTAGCTTTGCAGTTTAAGGTTAACCTCTATTAATAGTTTACAGAGGCTGATAGTTCATTACTCAAACTCTACGTTTCAATAAAATAAATTCAGTGACCTCTCTTTACTGAAGTGAAGTTGTCCTTCAGCATTATCAGTCTTCAGCTCTGTCGATCACCTATGTAAGCTTCTTTAGCGGAATGTGAATTTATATATATATTTATATTATTATACAGTGTCTTCTTCACTCACTTCTTTGTAATCTCTGAGTTTTTTGCATTTAATTATTAGTTATTATTATTCTCGGACTCTCTTCCACAGCGTATCTTTTATCCCGTCTTCCTTCATTCACCCCTAAGCGATCACAGCAGATGCTCTCCCTGAGCCTGGTTCTGCTAGCGGTTTCTTCCTGTTAATAGGGAGTTTTTCCTTCCTGTTATCACCAAGTGCTTGCTCATAGGGCCTTGTTTGTTGGGGTTTTCAACTTACAGTATAAAGCGCCTTAAGGCGACTGTTGTCGTTGTCACTTGGCACTTTGAAAAACAAAATAAATGGAACTGAAGTGAAATATGGATCAACCTATAGCTATTAATGTTTAACTGTTCTTCATGAAGAATAGATCCTAAGGGATTCCCATGGTTAAAATGCAGAAATTTTCAGGTAAAATAAACAAGTTTACAAATTGGCAGACAAAAAGCCAGCGTTACTTTCTATGGTCAGTTTCCTAAACCAAGACTGGGGATGTATTTCTCAACACCAACAGTGTGTGAGATCCCACCACTAGATTGAAGACTGCAGTCAACTGATTTCTGATTTCTTACCCCACCCAGTTCGAGTGCATAAACCTAGCTATGGTGGCTGTTTTAGGACAAATAACTCTGGACACCGTTCACCTGTAGTGAGTGTAGGCTGTCAGTTTGCTGTTTACCTCAGCTGTCAGTGTTTACATATATTTACCATGGAGAAAGCCTTAAAACTCTAAAAGTGAGTCTAGTATGTGTCGATGAGTCAGTGAGTCAGTCAATTCTGCACAATAACAGCGATACTCAGTTGAGTTGTTGAGGATATCAACAACTTTTCTCTTGTAAACACCGCCATTTATGCCACCCTTATGCTGGCTAATAGCAGCTAACAGAAGATAACAGCAGCTATTAGCCAGCATAAGTAAAACTTTTCTTAAAGTGGCTCTATCGTTGATGGACTTGGACACTTAGCAAATAAACACTCATATGATTGAGTCATATAAGAATGTACTCAAACTGTTTATTAGAGGGAGCCTAATATTAGCTGGCATAATGTTAGATTTTAACCATCTGTTGTTGTTTAGCTGGCTAACCCAGAGATGAGAGGGTTGCATGTCTAATCTGCTGACAGTAAGTAATTGTGGCAATATGGGGAATCAGTTATCAGGTTTATGTATGTTTCCACATGCTAGAGGCCCGACTAAGAGAAGGAACGAGGAAGAATAGGATGACATTTTATTAAGATACCGAATAAGCTGTTTTTCTTCGTGTTTTCAGTTCTATGTTGAAAGATGACCCCTTCTCAATTTGTTGGAAGACATAATTACACTAAGCAATTTTTTTTATTTTTTTTATTGCCTGCAATGAAAAAACACTTCAAGATTAGGGACGTAGTCACTTTGACTGGCACCTGTGGCAACACAGGGAGCTGTGGCTGGCAGCTGGCAGCCAAGCTTCAACTTGGCTAATTTGAGACAATGAATGAGACCTCTCAACCATGGTTTTGGTGTTGGTGCCTTTTGGAGCTTTGGTAATTGGACTTGTTTGTTAAATAACGTGATCTTTACGTAACTGTACTAACAGCCTTTCTAATACATCTCTGACACATTTTACTACATTCTTGTTTTCTTACTCAGCAAGAGTGAACAGATATTGTTTTTCACCTTTAGTTCCAAATACCATGGAAATGGCCAACAAAAAAAAACTAAAGCTGATCCCAAACTAAATGGTGACATTGTGCTTGCTGTGGTCCAGCAATACTTTTCCTCACCTGCATGTTTCCCCTCAGATCAGTGGCTTCTCTCAGCAGAGGAGCAGCCATTTTGAAAACTTCATCCACTGCTCGAATTCCCAAGTCCCTCAGAGCTGTATAGTCCCTCCCCTTTCGGGCCTTGCGTACTGACAGGCCCCTTTTGTGAGGTTTTCCTCCACCTCTGCGATTGGTAAGGGCCACATGCACAAACAGCTTGGCGTGTGGGAGTTCCTCTCCTGTCAGAGACTGCAGGGGGACATGTCTGTAACCAGGCTGGAGGCACTCCAGAGGTATTGTATACTGACCTGTTGTGGTGGGGAAAATCACACGCGTTGATTTCATGGTTTTAATACTACTATACCTGAGCCACTGGACTCATAAATAAGTATAAACTTTATACGTACTGACCTATGAATTCATCCCCAATAAAGTCATCATCCAGCACCACAAAGCGAACCATAGCAAGCTCAGGCAGGTTGATCTGGAACTCAAAGCTCTCATCAAAGATTGGGTTGTCTCCATTCTGGCTCACAGTCCTAGTGCGGCGCTCTGTGCAGTCGGCTGGGATGCCATGGATCTCCACATATACATATGGGTCCACCACGTCCCCTTTAGCCCCAGAACCTTTGGGCTTTGGCAGATTCTGGCCACTAATAACCTGCAAGCAAAAGGTGGATCATTTTAATAATACAACTTTGATCTTTGTCGTTTTGGCCATTGAAGTATGAAATTATTAGGGAAATTAAAATAACTGAACTGTTTCAGTCATTATAAGCTGCTTGTTTATAATCTAGTTTAACTGAACTAGTAAAGGTAGATTATATGATTGACTTTGCTTGAAAGGAATAGTAAAAGCATGCACCATCCAATTGAATCCAAGGTACAGATTTTTAAATAAGCTTTGCTAGACTGATGGCTTTTTTTAATGCCCTGTATAAGGGTATGCCATTCTGCCATGTTACGAGAAAACTTCTAAGGACAAAGTTCTAATAATAATGATTTTTGCAATTTCAAACATTATAACAGAAAGTTTAGAAAAGGCAAACTTTATAGGGAGCACGTTTCTGCAGTGTACACATTACTCCTGCCCACCTTTACGTGGAGCAGCTGTGGAGACACGCCGGGCACCGTGTCTCTGGTGTCAGCGCTGAAGTAAGACACCTCCTGCCGCATGATGGCCGGACGCAGAACGTAACCGCAGTTCCCATTCTGCCGGAACCAGGCGGTGTTTAGGTCCATCATCAGTCCTGCTGTCTGAAAATTCATTGACACTATCTGGCAACCACACTTCCACAGGTCCTGGGGGTTCATGTTGCTTGAGTCAATACGCATAGGGTTGGGGTACACCCGTGACAAGAAATGCTTGTTGTGGTTGACGAAGTCCCCGGGGCTCTCGCTAGCAAGACGCACTGCTAAAGACTCATGAAAAGAGCACACCTCCCAAGGTTTTTGGCTTTTGGATGAGGTTGGAAAGTCTATGAAGCAGACAGACTGGCACAGATTTACTAAGTCCGAGAGCTCCTTCAACAGTTGGAAACGTTTGGGAGGAGCACTCGAAGGACTAGATGTGACAACACTTTTCTGCACAGTGTCCTTCTCACTTCCTCCCGGCGCTACCCCTCCACTATTAACTGCCTTTATCTTCTGGCACATCTCTGCTCCTTCATCCTCCTCACTTACCTCTCCATCTTCCTCATCAGAACTCAGCACTAGCTTTTTACCCTTTAATAAGATTCGATGTCTTAGGGCATGTGGGGATGGAAGGTATGAAGCCTCTTCATCCGGAGGATCTGTGTACAGCCTCTCCCCTAAAATCCTCATAAGATGCTGACACATCACTTTCTGCTGTCGAAGTGAACAGTGGTTTTCAACACACAGAATTAACGGGTACGCCGATGCTGCGAAGGCAAACCTTCCGATTGCTTCTAACACACAGTGCAGCAACAGTGGCGGGGAGAGGCTGTGGCCAGTACACACCAGCGGCTCCTCATCTGCGCCGTCCCAAACATCTAACTCCACGCACCGGCAACCCATCTTGAGGGCACGAATATAGCCGGAGATATCCGAGGGGCCTCGAAACTGGTCTTCGATGAGGTAGGTGTTGTGGGATGAGTTGATATAATAGTGAGACAAAGGCTGAGTCATGTCCTGGAATATGATGCCATGCTCTGGGTCAAAGAGGTGGCACTCCGCAGAAGTGAGGTAGCTGGTGAAGCCGTCCAACGACAGGTATCCCTGCTGCCGCCCCTTCTCCGATGGCTCATGAGCCTGGATGAGTTTTAGGCTGGTTTCCTCACTCACCTAGAGGCCAAGAAGAGTAAATAGAAATTAGACAGACTAGGATTTTATTTGTCCAAGTACTCCTGAATTTTCTGTGTGATTAAGCTATGTTACCCACTTGAGCCATGCCCTGCTCAGCCTCAATGAACCTCATCAGGTCTTTGGTGTCCAGGAACTCTTTGTTGCTGGAGAACTGCACCAGGAGAAAATAGATCTCAGGACGTGTGCAAAAGTCGTGGAAGACCTCAATGAACTCCTGCTTGGTGACCCGCTCATTTCTTGCCGTTAGCTTTTTGTTTTCGCTGTTATCTTCAAGTCCAGATCCGTTATCTATCGTAAGCTCGCACGTCCTCTCCCTGAGTCTTTGAAGCTCCTTAAACCTGTGCTCCACTTTGCCACTGCTCACCCCAGGGTTCACACCTTGTATTAGCTTTATAGCCAATTCCAAATGAATTCCTTCTGTCATGTCTTCCCGTGTGTCCTGGTTAGCAGCAGAAGAGAACAACTGCTCCAGCCAGCCAAGACGAAGACTGTTCTGACTGCTAGCAAGCATGTCGAGGGTATGTTTCCCGTACTGCATCAGATACCTAAAGACAGAAAAATTTAGCAGAAAAAAAAAGACTGAGCTATTGTAGGACAGAATATTTTTGGTATGAATGATCAAATCTTCAGCACATACATTTCACTTTTTAATTTATATTTCAGACATCTCGTACAGTGCTTGAAATATAAAATACAACTACTGCAGCAGTAAAATCAATTTAAAATCCGTCCATGTTTGACGGCACAAGCTTTCATAAAAAGAAAACTCAGAAGGAGTACATAATAAAGGCAACCGAGCAAAATCCCACCATTCATCCCAGTACAATCAATACAAAAAAAGAACAAGATAAAAGAAAAGTGACAAGATATGAAAGTTAACTGGCATGAAAGAGAAACACACTTTATATCTGCTTAACCTTCCCTGCAAGACAAAATGTCAGTTCAATCACACATTAAACCCTTCGTCATTAAATGTCAGTCAGGCCAATACGGGATTGCTGGGCTTTATTAATAAAAGCAGCCTGACTAAAACATGGACGAAACACAGTGGCCATGCACATTTTTTGCAGAGATAGCTAACATTACATGGATGAGCTTTGATGAAGTCTATTATCAAATGGCTTGGCTTACAATGAGTGTGAATTACAGAGGACATACGATGTTCATTTTCAACTCAATATTTCAGTTCTTGGACTCTAGTAGACTAGCTCTGCATGATTTACAGTCCAAAATAAGCCGTTTTAACCTTGTTAAACCTTGTTAGTTCATCCACTGTCTGAAACAAGCTTGCTTCTCCCTCACCAGAAAAACACTGCTGGGATAGTCTGAAGATTTTGGCTCATAGGGAACACTTACACGTGCACTGATCTCAATATTGAGTGTAGGCATCTTTAATATGACCAAAGAATAAGGAGAACAACATTTCAATTTATGTTTGAACTCGTCCTTCTGACTAAACTGAGTAACTACAAAACAATAGGCTTAGGATGCTTTATGTAAATTTCACACACAGCTGGTCATTTTTTTTGTATTACTGTCACATATTTGTGCTGTCCTGTGCCTCTTAAGAGGTGGAAAACAAACAAGGATTAAAAGCTTAAGAATGAGTGTACAATGTAAAACTGTTCTTCCTTCTTTTTGTGTCTTACCTCAGGCCAATAACCCAAATGTTAGCCACCTCTGCAGAGTTGGCCACCAGGTCCAAGCTTTCATAAATGTCTCCATAGATGATGGAGAATGCACAGTCCTCTGAAATCTGGTCATAAACTCCACTGGTGCGGAAGGTCTCCGTGTTACGACCTGTCCGTACCTGGAATTTGAGATACCAGAAAAAAAACAAAAACAAACAAACAGAAACAATTAAGACAAGTTCAATAAAATCAAATGAACTGTTATCCACCATATGGAAACGGTTACAAACTTGTACGGCTACTTCATTTTAAAAGACTTACAGAGGCATTCATGAAACCAAATCCATGGTATGTTGATTTAGAAAAGTCTTTCCCTTTTCTTGGACACTGACCTCACGTATAGAGGAGAGAGAGATCCGAGCTTTGTCTGACTCCTTCTTGGATGGCTCCCAGCATAGAGCCTGGAGGCCGGCATCAAGGAGATAGTATCGCTGATAAACACGGGAGTTAGGTCGGATTTTCTTAAGCTCGCTCCCCTCAACCTGGAAACCAGATATGGTTAATCACTCACTAACTTTCAGAGTAGAGCTCAGTCCACTTCAGCTATGTTGGAAAGTAAGACTTTGATCTACCCGAAACCCTTGATGCATGGATACTACCTTAAATATTTCATGCACAGCTATGTAAAGCTTATATTTTATGTAAAGGCTCTCACGGTAGCTGACCCACCATCGAGTGGATGCAATCAGAAGCACTGCTGATCTTTTTCTCTGACAGACTGCTGCTGAAGGACACCGTCTTCTTCCTCTCCCGACCAGCACGTGATCCATCCTGAAAAGGAGGGGGAGAAGAAGGATGTGACAGATAACGAGGAGGAGGAGAAGGGGGTGTAATAATAATAAGAAGAAAAATGACTCAGGCAGGCAGCGATCCCTCTGAAGAGTACTCTTTGCTTAGTCATGGCAACAGTTTTTCAGCATTGAATGGATCACAAAGGATTAAAAGACATATCAGCTTATATAACCATACCTAACTGAGATTATTCGGTCTACCCCATAGAGCCACCTCCTCCCAATTTGTTATTGTTCTTCCCGATACCAGGCTAAAAGCCTTTGCTCGTTCTTGCCCTTCACCATTAATCACACCTGACTAGACGGAAGCAGCAGGCTCCAGCATTCTAATTCTGCCCCTCCACAATGACACAGGCCGACCCAATCAGTTTATCTGAACGCACCATCGCAGCTCATCCGTCTGATTTATTGACCAATCAGATGTCACCCCCGCAAAGAGCCTTGTGCTTGCAGATAACAGCATATATGTGGGCAAATATATTCAATAATGGATATACTAGTCCTGATTAAATGAAATCAGAGATTTAATTGACACTCCAAAGATGAGCAGGATAACGTAATTACAGCTGAGTGGCCTGACTGAGAACACCCACAAACTCAACCTGCTGGTAACTCTCACAAGAAAGGAGACAAAATGTAATTGATGAGAAATAGAATCATATATGGCTGCCATTACCCATTCATTTTTAATTACAGATTATTGTGCCAGTGATTGTTTCTTAATTTATTTAATCAATATTTTATGCCCTTAAAGTGGACCTACTATCCTTTGCCTTTTTTATATGTTATATATATATTGTTATAATGATAAATGGACAGGAAGTTGTAAAGATCTTCTCTACCTCAAGCCCCATTCACCAATTTACACACACATTCATACAAGCACTTTTTTCTGGAGTATCCAAGGGAATCGATCCACCCACTGCTTGGGTAGACGACCTGGTCTACCTCATGATCCCAAGGAACACATGACCACAGTCTTAAATGATGAGATCACCACATGTAGAAGTACTCCCTGTAAGTCAAAAAAAAAAAAAAAAAGCTTCTTGATTCGGGTGATGCCAATAATATGGTACACAGCTCTGGCTATTAGCACAGCAGCCCCACCCATCTACAGTTCAAACCTTCTGTTTGCAAGGGACAGCCAAAAGGTCATGTTAAAGGGAGGGAGTAAAACGGCTTGGTTTACACATTGGATGAACTGTGGGACGTACCTCCTCAGTTCATCCAATGGTTATAAGGTTAATTTTCGCATGATTCACATTTCAAACTGGAAATTGGAATTCTGCAAAAAAAAAATAAAAATAAAAAAATGAATAAATAAATGCAATAAAATCAGTTAATTCATATAATTTTTAGCAGTTAACCAAGTAATGAATCATTTTTATGTTATGGAGCTGAAGTGCACAAGTGCAATATCCCCGTCTGAAAGAGTCATATATTTGCGAGGGTTGTTTTGAAATAGTGAACAAATCAAAGCAGCACAGAAGATCAAATCCAGCACCCTGTTGCTCCGAAGCTAACAAGCACATAGTCCTTAATTTCTTTCTTCTTTTTTTTTTTTTTTTTTAAGTACAAGCTTTGTGAGTGTTTAAGTCTAACAGATTGCTGCTTAGGAGCACAATGTTTTCGCTTTTAGAGCAAATATATGTGAATATTGATTGGCAGCCGATGAATCCCTGCTCATCTGCACAACTCTGGTTTCATTCAAATAAGACTTCATATGAACCTCAAGAGCACTTGTGTCTTTTATGAGGGGAGAGAGCAGCAGCGCCTGATATGAAGGAAAACCAGAGGACATGAAAGGCAAAAAGAGATAAGAGAGAGAGAGTGGGCAAAAGGGGGGAGGGAGCTGTGTTTCATCT
>VUQR01011941.1:10035-20204 GCA_015108515.1 Hemichromis elongatus
ATGGTCATTCCTAAAGATTATGGCTTCAGTATGCACTGCAGTGTTTCTTAGCTCTCATAGCTGACTCATAATCAGAAGAGAAATTACTTGTGACAGTATTTTGTCTCTGAGTGTTTGTGTGCAATAAACTGATTCATCAAATGATGTCTGCAAAAATCCCAAAATTCACATGTCCTGGTATGATGACAGTAACCATCTGTAATTCCAATATTAGCACTGAGATGGTTCAATTACTGCCAAGTAAAAAAAAAAAAAAATAGAACATTTTAATCACTTTTATGCTGATGCACAGAAATTTTCAAAAGTCTGGAAACCTGGAAGATTACCAGACAGCTAGATTATCTAGACTGTCTAATCTAGATGATGAAATATTGTCCATATACGGATTTCCCTTAAGCTGATCAAAAGAATTTCTCATGTGTGGGTCTGCTTTCTGCATCACTGCACCCCCATGCACTCATGTGTATCCATGTCCTTTAGCACTATTTTATGTGTGGATAGTCCAATAAATGTGCCAACAAGGTAATATGAATATAGAAAGTGGATAAACGTGGACCAAAATAATCAAATAATAACAAGAAAGGAAAGATTATACAGACACTAAACCTCAAATGTCTCTCCTTCGCTGTTTTCAGACTAACATCGGCAGCATCCTGGCAGCTGTCAACCCATACAAGCAGATCCCTGGTCTGTATGACCTAGAGAGGGTGGACTTGTACTCCAAGCACCATCTGGGGGAGCTCCCTCCACACATTTTTGCTGTGGCCAATGAATGCTACCGCTGCATCTGGAAACGGCACGACAGCCAGTGCGTTCTCATCAGGTAATGGTGGAGTACATTCAGGAAATTCTTTACCCATCCATCTATCTTTCTTTCACTACTAAGCTATCAATGCATGACTTTGTTTCCTAGATCTTAAGATATTTCTACAGTCTATATCCATTATACATTTCATGAGAGGCTATGCCCATTCCTGGAAAATTCTGCTTTTCTTATGCCTATTTGTAGTTAAAGCCTGTGCATAGATAGTGGAACACTGACAGCTATTAGAAGCTATTAGAAAAATCAAGGTTAAGGCTTGTGGAAGTGGAAGTGGTTTGCATTCCAGACATATTGATTTCAGTGATTGATTGGAAATGGGAGACAGAGCAATATTCAAGACCAAGCTAAAGAACAGATAGATTATGATCATGACTGCGTCCCCCTTTGTTCTGAAAATAAATACAATTTCCTCTTCCAAATTAAAGAAGGCCTATTGGTTTGCATGATTAAGTGGCTTGATCTGGTTGTATTGTCCACCATCCCATCATCCTTTTACTTGTGCTCAGCCTGATTCCGATTAAATATCTCTGAGTTCTATCAACCCCCAGCTCCAATTAGATAACCGGAGAGGCTCAAGATACCAGAATGCCAGTGAAGGTCATTGTGTGTAGGATTTAATTGGGCTGTGTATGTGTGTGTTTGTGTGTATGTGTACTCCAGCGGGGAATCAGGAGCAGGGAAGACTGAAAGCACCAAACTGCTGTTGCAGTTTTTGTCAGTGATGAGCCAGAACTCAGCCGGGACTCCTCCCTCAGAGAAAAGCACACGTGTGGAGCAAGCCATCGTACAGAGCAGGTACGGGTATCAGTGAAGTAAACATCACAGGCTTCAGGAAATGCCAAGAAACAAGTCAGTGGTTTAGCATCTTTTCCTTGGACCATGCTACTTGCTAGGCTGTGGTGGAGGAATAGTTAATAACGCCAGAAAATTATGACTACTTGAGTTAGCACTAAAAAAACTGGATTCAGAGTGTGTGTTTTACAGATTTTACATATCAGATTAACAGCTTACATTGTAAAGATGGCAGCCATTAAAAGCCTGCTTATGGCCTTTGCCTGTTTTTTGTCATTTTACCAGCTCTTTTTGAGACTTTAAAGCCTTTTATTTACATCTCTAACAGGCTGTCACATTCTCAAAAAAATGTTTTGTGTAACTAAAATTTCAAATAATTCAAATCCAAGTGTCAGGATTACAACTGTAATGTGCGAGTGCTAAGTGAGCACAGTTTGAGCTCTTATGGATATTCTCATCTGCTTAAAATGCTGAATTTATTTTTTCTGGACAACTAATGGTAAAAAAATACAGTCAAAATAAGGTTTTCCCCTTTTCAGTCCCATCATGGAAGCTTTTGGCAATGCTAAGACTGTTTACAACAACAACTCCAGTCGCTTTGGGAAGTTTATCCAACTTCACTTCTCTGAGAGTGGCAGCATCCAAGGAGGCTGTGTCATAGACTGTATCCTTTAAAGCACAATACATCGAACTGCATGAAATTTTCACCTGCCTATGATTGAGCTGGTGCTTTTTGTAATTCTTAAAAGATGAATTATATGAATGATAAATTTCTTTGACTCATTCCCTGTAAGATTTACTTGAAAAGGTAAGCATGTCTTGGCCTCCTCGTATCAAAAGTATTAGGAGTCACATGTCAGTCTTACACTGTCAATCACGATAAAACGTTCATGGAAACTTTGCTACCCTGATTTTTCTGTAGAACCGCGTGGTACGACAAAACCCCGGAGAGCGAAACTACCACATCTTCTACGCTCTGCTGGCAGGAGCTAGTAAAGAGCAAAAAAGTAAGGAGCTGTGCAAATGTAAATATCGAGAGAGATCTTGTATTATTTTTCAATGATGATCAGTTTTACACTTTTAGTTTCATATGAGCACTTATTGTAAGAATAGTTTGATTTCAGTTATAACAGAGAATAATAAATATTAATGGACAAACATTATTAATCTTTAACTTTTACCTCTGAATACATGTGGTTTGCTTAGATTATGTATTTGCTCTTGCAGGCCTCTACTTCCTGGAGGATCCCGCTGAATCTTACCACTATCTCAGCCAATCAGGATGTCTTAAGGACAAGAGTCTAAATGACAAAAAGCTGTTTAACAGTGTTATGGTCAGTGTCACATTATTGATTTTGTCTTCAGTACTTCAAGTAGATGTACTGCAGGCAGGTCTGTAAAGTTTAGGGATAGCTCAGTAGGTGGAGTGGTGGCCTCATGATCGGAAGGGTCAGGGTTGCTCCCCGGGTGCTGAATGGCTGCCCACTGCTTCGTGAGTGAATGGGTTAAAATAAGAGGAGTTTATTAATCCACGGGAATCAATAAAGTATACATTCTTATAAAAACACTTTGAGCTAAATCTCGAATTTCAGGTAACTATTGTTTTTATCCAGGTACAAAAGTAGCAGAGAGATTCCAAAGCTAATGGGAAGATAGGAGATAGGATTGATGGCCTGGGATTGTAAAGTTTCCTCAAAGTGTCCTCAAAGGCATAAAACTGTTAACCTTTTTAGGTGAACACTGACATATTTTTGTCTTCAGAGCAGAGCGGGTTAGCCTCAGAGAAATAACGATTTTTTTCCCTCTCCATTTATCAAACCTTTTTACTGGGATCTGGATGTTATGACTGAACCTTTGGCTCTGAGCTGAAAAAAAAAAAAAGCTCACAATCTCTTTCCCCGTGCTCATCTTTCCACAGGAGGCGCTGAAGGTCTTGGAGTTTACGGAGGAGGAGATCAGAGATATGTTTAAGCTGCTGTCGGGAGTCTTACAACTCGGCAATATCGAGTTCATGACTGCAGGAGGAGCTCAGATCACCACCAAGCAAGGTCAGAGAAGTGCTCATACAAAATGAGTTAGATGATATAAAAATGAAGATAGACATCAAAAATGTTGCAGATGTTTAACACGTCTTTGTCCTTGTTTCCAGTGGTTACCAATGCCAGTGAGCTGTTGGGGCTGGATGCCTTCCAGCTGTCTGAAGTCATGACTCAGCGCTCAATAATCCTCAGAGGAGAGGAAATCTGTTCCCCACTTACTATTGAGCAGGTCTGTAAACACACATGCATATAAACACACTTTAATTCCCCCCCCCCATGTTTGATATCTGCCTCTTTCTGACATAGTCCCATCCCATTACTCATTTAAACCCTCCCTTGGGTTTCCCTCTCATTGCTGCAGGCTATTGATTCGCGGGATTCTGTCACCATGGCGTTATATTCCCAGTGTTTCTCCTGGATCATCCTCAAGATTAATCAGAAGATTAAAGGGAAGGAAAACTTCAAATCCATCGGCATCCTTGACATCTTTGGCTTTGAAAACTTTGAGGTGAGGGCTTTGACCTTCCCTGTGTTCTGCATTTGACTTTGAGGTCATGAATTTTCTCTTCTGCTTCCTAAGCAGTCAGCTGCTACTCATCTGGTTACTAAGCAAGATTAATGAGTTTCTCACTACTGACTAATCACTTCACTGAAACACGGAGTTATCATTTGTACAGGATTCTGAAAAGGACAAATGAAACAGCATACTAATAAGGTTTTTCTATTCTATAAAAGAAAGAGCTATACAAAGAACACAGAAATCAGAGGCCAGGTGTAACAGAGAATAATTATTAAATAAAACGTAAGAATTTACAAAAGTATTTCGTGAGTCTCTTTAGACCAGGGGATTAAAAAGGCAGATAGGCAGAAGGGAAATAAGATGGAGCTGGCAGGTTGAGTGCTGACGGCAGGAGAGCACTGAGATGATCTGAGCCAAGCCAAGGAGAGGGCAGAAAGGAAGCCAAATTAGGAAAGCTGCAGAACCAGGAAAGCAAGACAGGACCAAAGCAGGACTGGATCTGATTAGTGGAAACTAGAAAACTTTTTTATAAACATTTAAAGAGCAGCTGAGAGAGACTAAATGGCAGTCTATGACAGCATGGTGGGGTTTTTAAGACAGAGGAACCTGCAGAGGAAGAGGGTATAGGGTTCCTTTCTGCTTAGTTAACTTCTAACAGATTAGCAAATGTATTACTTGTTCATAATGATAGAGCAAAGAGCCAGAATGAAAGCACTGAAAATAAAAGAAGAACTCGAATAAGCATTTTCCATTTATCCGGGCAAAATTGGAATACATTAGAAACATGCTAATAGCCACCCAGAGTTAGCTGAGCCACATGATAACCAGCTTTGTGATTGCGGTAATTCAGGATCACCATTCATTGTTAAATTCACGGACCCAGATGATCCAGACTAAGCTGAGCTTGTTTCAATATACAAAACCATGACATGTCTGTAAGACACCGCCCCTGTCTCTGTGCCTGCAGGTCAATCGGTTTGAGCAGTTTAACATCAATTATGCCAACGAGAAACTTCAGGAGTACTTCAACAAGCACATCTTCTCTCTAGAGCAGCTGGAGTACAATCGGTATGGACGTGAATATGGAACCTAAAGACATAAGGATTGTGAAGTGGGCTTTAAAGTATCTAAGGAAAAGGGAATAGGAGAGGGAATTTAAATACTACCTTTTACTTTTTCCTTGCCCTAATACTTTGTTTACTTTCCACAGGGAAGGTGTTCAGTGGGAAGCAATTGATTGGATGGACAATGCAGAGTGTCTTGACCTCATAGAGAAGGTAAGAAATACATTTGCTGTGACTCATGGCATAGATGTAATGAAGATGTTGGTTTCTGAGTGCACCTTTTCTCAGTCATAGATGGGTTGAAGAAAACTGAAATAAAAACTTTAGTACTTCACCATTACTTAAAACCAGCATGGGTGCCTCCTTCAGATCCGTTTTTGGAAATCTAATAATTTGTGGGGTCGATGTCTTAGAAAGTGGTGCTGATTTCATAAAACTGATGCAATAACACCACTTTCCCCCTCCTCCCTCTCTCTCTGTCCTAGAAACTGGGCTTGTTGGCACTAGTGAATGAAGAGAGCCGATTCCCCAAAGGAACAGACTTCACTCTGCTGGAGAAGTTGCACAGCCGACACTCTGTGAGTTATTTACACATTTCCTAATGGCATCTATGGATAACTCACTAAATGCTGAGCTTCTGTTAAACACCATGCTTCTGTTTTTGCAGACAAACCCTTACTATGTCAAGCCCAGACTTGCTGATCATCAGTTTGGTATCAAACATTATGCTGGAGAGGTGAGTTTTATTCAGAACTGAGCTGCGTCATGCCATTATTGTGTTGTAAAGTCCAGGTAGTTGATAATATCTGTTTCTGACAGGTCCTTTATGATGTCAGAGGAATCCTGGAGAAGAACAGAGACACATTCAGAGATGACATCCTGAACATGCTCAAGGACAGCAGGTAGTTTCTTCAGATATGATGGCAATGGCTAAAATTAGAACTCAGAGGTCTGAATTACCACTTTAATGTCAGTTATTCTAAGAAAGAAGGATTTTGAGCTGATATGAATTATTACACACATTATAATGAGAAAAATCAAAACAATAACCGAAATAATGAATATTAGTTTCTGAAAATATGAAAAAAGTGTTTCTAAAAGCTTCTAATGAGCTTTGAAACTGACCATTCAAACACCTTGAAGTGTGAAAACTCACCCGAATCTCATCTAGCAATGATGCAAATTACACAAAGGATTTTTTGAATATTTTTTTCCAGATCTGCCAGTTTCTTGTTGTAATCTTGATGTACCCTGTATTCCGTTTTCGAACATGACATGTGTTCCATCCTTTGTATTTCTGTTGATTCACAGACTGGACTTCATCTACGACTTGTTTGAAAAGGTCGGCAGCAGGAACAATGAGGAGAAGATGGGAACAGCCCGACGCAAACCTACAGTGAGCTCCCAGTTCAGGGTGAGTGATGCACGTTGGTGCATATTTATTTTGTAGATAAAGCCACTAACTGTTAACCAAGGGTACTGAACTGACAGAATAATTAAAATGCATTGAAGAAAATGTTTTTTTTATTTTTCGGTGATGTATAGGCATTTACTGTTTTATTATTCTCATTAGGACTCTCTTCACGCTCTTATGGCCACATTGAGTGTTTCCAATCCTTTCTTCATTCGCTGCATTAAGCCCAACATGGAAAAGGTCTGTTTTTTTCTAATGTCTTAAACCACTCACAGATTCACGTTAATATTACTATCTGACAGCATTATTCCAAACTACATCAAGGCTACGTTTTAAATCCTTTGTATTATCCTTTTAGACTCCAAATGTGTTTGACCCGGAGGTGGTGCTGAATCAGCTGAGGTATTCGGGGATGTTGGAGACCGTGAAGATCCGTCGTGCTGGCTTCCCTGTTCGCAGAACATTCAAAGATTTCTTCTCTCGGTAAAGATCTTTAAATCGACATTCTTACATGTTTTTTTCTATACATGTGATTTTTTAAAAAATGTATCTGTTCTTTTCTTTTACATTGTATTTTTGTGACAGTTATAAGATCATTCTGAAAGAAAAGGTGCCGACAGCAGGAGACGATAAGAAGAGAACCACAGACCTTCTAACCAAATATGATAAGACCAAGAAGGAGTGGCAGTTCGGCAAGACTAAGGTGAGCTTTTTTTTACCTTTTGAGATCTAAAATGGCAAAGTTTTGTACAGTGTCTCATATCAAGGTTGTTTAACAGGTTTGCTCTAAACTGTTGTCACCTCTTTGTTTTGCAGGTGTTCATGAAGGAGTCTTTGGAGCAGCGTTTAGAGAAAGACAGAGATGAAGTCCGCCGCCAAGCCGCCATGATAATCCGAGCCCACCTACTCACTTTCTCTGCCAAGTAAGAATCTCTTGATATGAAGTCATGTTTCTGGGGACCTGGTGTGTTTGTTACTTTGAATTATTTCATTTAATCCACAGGAAGCAATTCAAACGTGCACGTGCCAGCGTCATCACCCTCCAGAAACACTTACGAAGGCACATCAAGCGCAAACAGTTTGTGAAGAAGCGCAAGGCAGTGGTGGTGCTGCAGAAACACAGACGAGGTCAGGTGGCGCGTGCTCAAGTTCGAAAACTGAGAGCGGAAAAGAAGAAGAAGGAGGAAGAGCAAAAGAAGAAGGAGGAAGAGGAAAAGGAGAAAACGCTGGGCGAAGGGGAGACGGAGGAAGAGAAAGAGGGAGCAGATAAAAAGGTAAAGTTGTCAGAAGCATCTTCACTTGTTTTAATGGGAGTGTTTTAACCCTCTCGTCTGCTCTTTAGGATGAAACTCGCCAAATGGAGGAGATCCTGCAGCTCGAGAGAGAGATTGAGCGCTTGCAGAAGAAAAGGGAGGATGAAGTGTCGCAGCTCTGTGAGTCGTCCAAGCAGGAGCTGCAGCTGCGCCGGGACGCTGAGCTCAAGCGGATGAAAAAGGAGGCATCGCGCAAGGCCACGGAGCTCATCGACCTCCTGAACTTTGGAGGCGTTGATCCCTCACTGGGAGCAGTCGGGGCTAAGCCTGCTGCAGAGGCAAAAGCTCCAAAAGGTGCCAGCACCACCAGAGGAGCATCCAAAGAAGAGGATGTAGACGAAGGCTTTCATGCAGAGGAGGAGTGTATCCCCCTGCCTGACTTCCCTCCCCCTGCTGAGACAGATGCTCCTGTGGATCAGGAGATATTTGCCCAACTCCCTCCTCCACCACCTGCCTTTGCAGAGGGAACAGTGCCCCCTGCACCACCTCCTCCGCCCCCCCTTCCCTCAGACGGTATGCTTGCAGGTGGAATTCCTCCTCCTCCTTCCCTCCCTCCATCTGGAGATGGCACCACTGTGCCTCCACCACCGCCTCCACCGGGAGAGGAGGAAAAGAATGAGCCAGAAAGGAAAGTGAGCATGGTGGAGAGCCTCGTAGATGGCGAGGAGCCGATCTACAGCATGCCGGCCGACACAGAATCAGATTACGACCAAGAAGAGGAGGAGGGGTCAGTCACCGCCGGAGACGACAGCTCCGTGTCCGGGAGCAACCGAGGGAGCGCGACCGTGACGGACGAGGAGCACCCCAGGAAGTCGACGTGCACCAATGCCAGCATCGAGTCCTACAGAGGCAGCTCTGACTCTGTGAGGACACACACTTACACGCATCCTCACAAGCGTGCACGCAGATATGTATGAGCAGCTACAGTATACAGTGCATTTTAACTCATTACAATGAACTGTTAGTGTGCTAGCTCATTATGTAATAAAAGTAATTATTATTAGAATCATAAGCAGTTCACTAATGTTATTGTGTCATGTTGCAGTATGCGGACAGTGATGATGAACATGACGGCATGATGGACACTGATGAAGAGGTGACCAATGGCAGGGTGACTTTGCTCAATGGAAACGGGCCACCATATTTCCACGGCTACCTCTACATGAAGGGTGCGTGTCGCGAACCCCCCCCCCCAATGAAGGATGACACATTACTGATGAAGTTTTGAAGGTTTAATGGCAGTAAACCGTCAATCTCACCGTAAGAGCTGGGGATATATAAGAAGCAGCGTATAAGCAAAATTCCACAGTCTTACAATCATAAACCTTGTAACATAAAGCAAGCTTCAACATAAAATTTAACAAATGTAGCCTCTGTCACACAAAACATCTAAACATGTCCTTATTTACGTCATGAACATACCTTGTGCCTCTATCAAGGGGGCTGCTAATGACAAAAGAAATCTTCAAACACTTCAAAAACTCCTGCGACTGCCGCAAAAACTGCGCCAATAACAGTTTTATTGGAAATCGCCCCATCAAAATAAAAGCTTCTACACCCAAACAGGAAGTTGGTAGTAAAAAACAGCGATGAGTGTCAAAATAAGGTGTGAGGAACTAAATAAAGGCATTTAGGGTTATTTACAGTGCGTATAGATCTTTTTCTTTGTAGAGATGGTATTTCTGATCTATTTCTCTAGCACTTGCATTATTAAATATAGTAGATATTCATAGCTCTGCACTATCAGCATGGGCACCAAATCCTAACCACTAGACCTTTTTTTTTCATTGATTTTAATTATGTCACTTGTGCTCTCAGCTGGTCTCATGATCCCATGGAGGAGGCGCTGGTGTGTGTTAAAGGACGAGACCTTCATGTGGTTCCGGTCCAAACAAGAGTCTCTAAAGTCTGGCTGGCTCTACAAGAAAGGAGGAGGACTGTCCACTCTGTCACGGAGGTTGTTGTAGTTATTACTGAGTGAAGCCTGCATGCTTTGCAAATAAAACTCAGCACTATTTACAGCTCAGCACAATCTGATGATTTGATGACTTTACAAAGCCGTTCAGAAAATGTCAACAAGATGGGTCTGTGAGATCCTACCACACTGCCAAGCAGAAGATCTCAAAATGTAACTGAATGGTTAATTTCCTCATAATTCAATAAAAGGTGAAGTATAATGCGGTATGACAGCTTCATGTAACACC
>VUQR01011942.1:0-23999 GCA_015108515.1 Hemichromis elongatus
CTGTGTGTAAAGTCCTGCAGGAGTACAAGGAAGCCTTTCCCGAGTTGCATAAATTGTATGTAACAGCCCTGGTAATTGGTGTGTCTTCAGCATCGTGTGAGAGTTCCTTCTCCACTTTGTCACGGATCCTAACCCCCTATCGTCGCACCATGTTACATAACAGCTGTACCTGCACTAAATGAAAACCAGTGACGTCGTTGGACTGAGCCACTTTAGCTTAATTACCACAACTGAAAAACACTGCGTGGAGACAAAAGCTTAGAAAAACTGTGACTGACAAAATCCCGCACAAATGATTTTAACCACATTACTCACCACTGAGTGCGAAACTTTTTTCCTAAAATTTTAAAAGTAAATGAGGGAGGTTACAGCCCATCGGAATATATCATTGATATTTTTTTTAATGGTAAAACATGTGGTTACTCAAAGCTGTGAAGTAACACAGCCGTAAAGGCCAGGAAAGTGACCTTATGCTAGCAGTCCACTTCGTGCCATTTTGCGTGAAAATTCGATACTGTCATTAGAGTGGTCTATATTAATCTAATTTTGACTTATCATACTGTTTAGAACTTTTACTGAAACCTGCTCCACGTTATTGTTTAAAACATGTCGTGTATTCGAACAAATTAAGATAATCTTATCTCAGACAAAATGGAGATCATCCACTGCTGAAGCGTGTGTGTCTTGCATGTGGCACAACAGATTACAGGCGGATGTGTAGAAAGAGTGAAATTAAAATGCTTTCATCAGTTAAATCTATTAGAGTTCTTAATTTTACATGGTACTCATACATTTTGGTTAAATCTGCTCAACAAACCCTTGCTTAATTTACTTTACTTTACTTTGCTTAATAAATTTAAATAACTGAACATCTCAGAAATGTTTAATTTTGCTTAGATTTAATTAAAACAACACATACACATTTTTACTGAGTAATAGTTACTATTACTTTCCTATAAGATACTACTTAACCCAAATGATATTTAAGTATTTTTACCAGATTTCTGAGCTTTAAAGTTCAGGCCGAAATGGATTTTAAATTTTAGGGCTGTCAGCGTTAATCGCGTTCAAATGGTGTTAATCGAGCTTCCCGCACTAACTTGACCGTCCAGCCCCACACAAAGGGCGATCCGCGTTAACGCGTTAATGGATCATGGACAAAGAATTCACTTTGATTAAATATATTTAAATAGCACCACACTAACATTTGCTTCATCTACAGCAGCATCTACAGCATCCTGTATTTGAGCCCAGCTGTTATGGGCTGATTTAGGCTGTTTCAACACCTTCTTGCAGATTTCTTTGATCTTCATTAAGGCAGGGAAAGGTTTTTAAGCACTTTCAGCCCCTCCATCACCTGCTTCGTCAAACACTCTGTGTGGGTAGTCCATGCCTGCTAGCTCCGGTACTTGATACCGTGAACAGGCTGACATATGCTGGAAATTTAATCTTAATCTTTAATCCTAATCTTTATTGTGTCTCTGTTTACTATAATTACACCTCAGTCACCTGGTGTGAAAACAAGAATCCCTATGCACATTGCGCTGTGTGATCTGCAGAGAGCAAAATACACACACCATCATGTATTTTGTGTTGATTTGGACTGCCTAGTTTGTATAAGAAGAAAGTCTAAAGGGGACACTGATGCCACTTACACTGCACGCTAACCCAGACCTGAACTGTGTTTCTAAACTGAATACTACAACTGAGCCCTCAATCACTCCTGTCATGTTGTAAAGACAGTTTGAGTGCCAAGTATCCACCAACCCTTTATGTAGAAATCCAAAAATGTTCTAGTCAATTGGTCGATAAATAGTTAATGAATGCTTAGGGCCTGAAATATTAAATACTTTTATATACAGCGGGCAAAATAAGTGTTGAACACGTCAGCAAATGTATTTTTATATGTGCAACTGACATGAACTTCTCACCAGATGTCGGTAACAAACAACTCATCCCATCCACACATGCAAAGAAATCAAACCTATATTTACTTTGAAAATTGGTGATGTTTTCAGTACTTACTTTACCAGCTATACGTTGGTTGCAAACTCTTTCAAAGCTCCAAACGAACACAATGTAATATAAGGTGTAGACCATTTAAAAGATAAAAAAAAATCCTGTAAACAATAACCAGTCAAATGTGATTAAGAAAAAAGAAATCTGTTTCAAAGTCTTGCTGACTTAGCCAGACTAATACGGCTTTGATGTTGCAGATGTCTCACAGACAGGATTACAACCTATAAAAACATTTTCCAAATTCATACCAGGTAATGTGAAGAGCTATAAATGTGTATCTGCAACAATTAAAAACGTATTTCATCCCTGGAAAAAATTGACTTGATGGTGCGGTACATTAGACACGGAGAACTGACCATTTTGTAGGTGGCTGCAGTGTTATGATTTTTGCATTTATATACAAATGAAAAAGTTAAAGTGAGCAAAAATAAGCAAAATCACAGGACACTAGTTCAGCTCTAAAATGTTATTTTAGTTACTTTATTCCAGTTGGTGATTACTGGATATTGGATGCACTTAGAATTTTTGTGGATTGCCAAAATACCCCAAACTCTAGAGCGACTTTTTACACATCACATGTTTAACATAAGATGAAAAACACCAAAAAAGTTTGGGAACCACTGGTTTAGTCTTTAAACATGATGTATTTTATCAGTTTTCTTTGTTTCACTACATCATTCTAAACCTAAATATGAACCAGTAAAAAAAAAACAGTAGTTTACTTGTAGTAGTGGTATGAAGCCTGGCTGGATGATATTAGGGGAAACTATAGCACATGAGAATCTCTACATGTTATCTACGGTGTGCCAAGACAGCAGAACTGTTCTGATAATTATTATTATTATATTTACTTTATTTTCCTCTCACATATTTATTGATATGAAAGTTTACAGCCCTTAAAAAGCTTTGTTATTTACTGTCCTGTCATTGATTCAACTATGAAAGGACACTAAAAGCATTAAGATTGGTCCTTTTCATTGCAAAGGTAAACACAGTGCATTCTTGACTTTGGATACATTTGTGTACAAAAAATAAAAGCATTTCCAAAAGTTTAACGCAAACAATAACTTAAGAAAAGAAACTTTTATTCTAAATGCAAAAATGTTCAAAATAATTCTAGTAGGAATGGAGTTGTTTTTAATGATAACCAAACTGATTAAACTCTGATGTTAACGTGAACAATAATAAATATAGCCAATAAAACCATTAGCCAGTAAAATGGAGGATTTGCTGCCATCTAGTGGTCTGATAATAAAATTTCACAGAAACTCGAACAGAGAAAAAAATCTGTACACTGAACTGGAATGATGAGATATGATCGAATTATGGCAGTTACTAAAAAAGGTGTAATATGTGTATATATAATGCTTGTTCTTAAAATCAACAGCTGATTTCCATCTCTCCTTTTTTCAGTTTTTGGACAAGAGAGACAAAAAGACTGACAGGTGTCACTTTCTCTGCTGGACTGTCTTGTTGAGTCGTCGCTGTAGCAGGTAGAAAAACACAACAATATTCACAAAAAACTGGATTAAACCTATAGAGGAAATGCCGTAGTTCACATACAGGAAGCCCCCTATAGTAGGTCCCACTGTGCGAAGCAGAGATTGAACAGATGCGCACAGTCCCAGCATTGTGCCTGCAAATGAGAACAAGATTAAAATTGGCATGAATTCTTTACACTATTTCACAATAGGTTCACCTGAAGTTTTCTAAACCATTACAAAAAACTTTATGGTATTATTATATTTTATCTTACTGGAGTGTCTTTGCTTCTTTAGTTTCAAGCAGCTTAATTTAAATGCAGTCTCAAATGAATGTATCTAAAATAAAGCTTTTTAAAAGTTGAGACTGTCTGGTTGCAATAAAGTAAAGTGGGATGGTCTCACCTGTGTCAGAGGACGGTACACTCTTTGTGAGCATGCTGTCTGTGATGACATTAAACACACTGAGAGAAAACATCATCGGGAGGATGTTAAGGCAGAACTGGAACACATTCTGTATATATGCCTGTACAGAGAAATATCAGAAATAAAAAGTTTTCAGCAAGGGATTCAATGGCACATTATATTCATTGCAAGTAATTATGTTTAATAGGGGCTACTGTCACAACTTGACACACTGGATACTGGACTGGGGCTCTTATATTAGCTGCTAAACACCAAGAAACATGAACACATTCATAATAATAAATAAATAAATAAACAGCTGACAAATTCACACTCATATACAGATAAAGAAAAATTCAAAAGAGTATAGGCACAATATCACAGAGGAAAAATGTTAAATACCAAGAGATAGTAAAAGTTATAGTAAAATTTACTACAACAAAACAATGGTAAAAGAAAGAAAAACTTTTTATTTTACTTGCATCAAACAATGGAAAAGAAAAAGTGCTAAACAAGATGAGTATATTTTTTTCATCAAGCTAATAGTTTTGCTTTTAAAAAAGAAAAGTTGTAAAGTACTTGAGTAAATTTTTACCTTCCAAGGGGTGTGTGCTTATGTTTTGTGCATACCTGAGCCAGTCCCACTAAAGAGGACACGCCAATGGACAGAAGTAGCAATGAGTTGTCAGAGTATCTTGCCGTAAGCCGACCGATCACTCCTCCTTGAATAACCTGAACAAAGATCTGGGTTTTACTCAGTTTGTTTTATCTGGTATAATCTTAAATTTAACCACCCAATATATCACATACAGTCCATTTGAAGAGTTTTCCGATCCTTTAGAGTTTTCTACAATCTTTCATTTGATGATCACTGGCTTCTTGGTAATCTTTCTGACAGACCAGACTACTTAGCTTGGCTATTTTGGAATATATTGGACGACTGTTGGTGGTTCCAAAAGTTCCGCATCTGACAATAAGAGGCTATCAGAGGTTGTTTTATTTTTTGGTCTGACAACTGCAAGACTTTAAACAAACCTATATGTAGCTTTATTAATTATTTCCCATGAATTCAGCTAATTACAGGTTTAATGAAGTTATCAAAGCATATTGGGGACTTTTGTTTCATGTAGGAACCATCAGTGCTCAACCCCAAGTGTGAGCAAGTACATGTCTGCAAACAGGGTGTTAGATTCTTTTAGTTGTTAAAAAAGAAAACACTCCAAAAACCTGTTCCTTAATTTGTCATTTATTTTAAATTAAGCAACATTCATTTAAGATTGGTTTCAATATAACAAACAAAGGAAACTATAAAAGCCTGAAATGTGCCAAATCAGATTGGATTCAGTCTTACCATTTGTACGATGCCAAAATAAGCCATCAGGTAGCCATTCTGCTCAGGTTGTAGCTTAAAGAACTCCAGTGCAATGATAGAAAACATTACTTGAAAAATACCTTAGAACACAAAACAATTTAATTAGATTTACATATGATTCATGATGACACCATCAAAGTTGGCTTTGTGTCTCTTTGTGGCAATTTAATTTTTTTCAAAATGCTTTCAGGGCTGCTTAACTTCAGTGCTGACCTAATATGCTGATTTACAACGTTATTTTTTTTATCCCAAGGGTCACCATGTGTAAATACCATACAATTGTAATTTCTGATCATGCACCAGTGCGGGTTGATTTTTCATATCCAATTGTGTGTGCGAGGCAGCGGTTCTGGACCACATCAAGCTTTTTCTAGAAATGAATAACACTCCAGATGTTTCAAAATCTTTAATTTGGGAATCGCTTAAAGCATATTTGCGAGGTCAAATTATTTCTTTCTCAGCTTATAAGAATAGAAAACAAAATGAACGGGTTTAGGAACTGAGAGAGCATATAGCAAACATGGACACACAACATACCACTGGTCCAACTGCTGATTTATATAAGCAGAAAGTATTGCTTCAGTCCTAATTTGACACCCTTTCAATTAAAGAAACCAACAAGCTTTTACTTAAATCAAGACATCGTGTATACGATCATAAAGAAAAAGCTGGAAGATTTTTTTTACATCAGCTTCATCAAGCTGCTACTGTCCAATCTACACTCAACATACAATTAGACTCAGGTCAAAAGGTAACACACCCTGACAAAATTAATGCTGCTTTCAAGCAGTTTTATCAGGATCTCTATACTTCTCGCGCTGATTATTCAGAGGTTTACATGGATTCCTTCTTGGAGAACATAGATTCTCCTACTATTAACCCAGACCAACGTGAGCTACTGGAAAGTCCTATTACCACTGCGGAAATATTACAGGCAATTAATCCCTTGCACCTGGCCCAGTTGGATTTCTATAAAGACTTCGCTGGCAAGTTGGTTTGATGAGATGAGATGAGATATACTTTATTAATCCCGAAGGAAATTATGGATCACTGTCACTGTCACTGTCACTGTCGGAAAGTTTCTTTACTTTCTGAGCTTTTTTCAGAAATTCAGGCAGCAAGCAAGCTGCCACAAACTCTATCCCAAGCCACAATCACTGTGATACTCAAAAAGGACAAGGAACCTCAAAAATGCAGTTCCCATCAACCCATTAGTCTACTGAATGTGGATTTTAAGATCCTTACAAAGGCTCTTGCACTTTGCATTGAGAAGGTAGTACCTTCTATTATATACAAGAACCAAATAGGCTTTATAGTGAACTGCCAGTGAGTATCTAAGATATAGTCTGAGAGGGTCTAGAAGTAAATACTACAAAACCTATACATCCTCTATTGAATATGTGAAGAAGTTGTCATTTATTGAAGTATGCTATCATGCTACTTTTGTTTGTGAGGTTTTTTTTTTTATTTTTCTCAGTGGCTTTGGTGCTTTTCTCAGATCAGAATGAAAATTCTCAAAACAGTTAGTGCAACCTCCACAACATTTCGTCATTTGTGCGCATCATAGTAGCAATTTCTCCTTGCTCTGAACAAACTGCAAATGCTCTTGGAGATGTATCAGTTGCCTTCATACATTCTCTGCTATTTTCTAACATCATCATTTGCTTATGTCATGTCAGTCAAAATAAACTATACTTTTGGATGTTGAATAGTCATTCCCAATAAAACTAATAGTCTTCATTTCCATGCTTGAGTGATTGCATACAAAATTTTGTTCTTCTCTGTCTTGTTCACATGGTACTTTCCTTGTTTGTGGGCATACATTTTAAATTTTTGTTTCATCCGGCTGGATTGCCACCTGCAACCTGGTTCAAAATGGCAATGCCTATAATTGCAACTTAAGTTATATATTTCTGTATTTTTGTTAAACTGGAAAATTATAAACAAAGTTGTCAAAAAAGTGTGAAGCCTTAACATTTGACTCACAGATGTTTTAACTTGATTATTTAAAATTTTGTCCTGGTCTAACATGAGTAACTACAATTGTAGCTACATAGTTATATCCATTTTAATGCACATTAATGGAGATGAACTGAGATGAGTGTGTAACTTAAATACAGAGATATTAGGAAGAGACACAACATGTGTAGACTGCAAAGGCTTGAACCAAAACATCTTTACACTTTAAACTCTCACCTGATGGCAAACCTGCGACTATCTTGATAATGAAAGTCTGCGTCACTGTCGGAAACTTCATCAGCCTCGTAATCTCACCCAGATTGAATACTGACTTTCTTCTGTTGTCATCTGAAGTCAAATCAAAGTGCAATAGGTACAATTACCATATCATTATGTGTTATGTGTTTCTATCAATAAGTCAAGGTAGGAAATGGAAGGAATAACATGTATGTAGAGAGATCCCAGGGAATTTCCAGGAATGCTGATGCCATTTTCCTGACTGATAGTAGGCAGTGATTTCATCCAGCATTACCCGTGAAGTTACAAATTTACCAGCCTTTGAATGATGTAGACCCATCACAGATGATGATATTAAGGAACCTATAAAACTCTGTACCATGCCTACAAGCATTAATGATAATTTTGAGTTCATTTCTCACTGTCTATGTCTGTCCCTCCTCAGGTCAGTTTTCTGAATCCTAATCTTCTTACCCAACACAGATTCTTGATTTTTGAATTGCACCAGTTGGTTCCTCAGGATGTCTGTTTTTAACTTCACTCTGCATCTTTTGCTGTTCATCACTTGTCGTTATAAACTCGACTTTCTTCTCAAGGACCACGTTTCCTTCTTGAGAGTCTGGGTTTTTTCCTGCATGTGGACTAACTCCTGCTCAACATCAGAAAGGATCGATGATGTGATGTGATGATAAGCTGAGTTCTGGGTTGTGTTACAATCATACAGCTGGGATTCAATTTCATTTTTTAATCAGTCCATGTTTTTTTGTTTTGTTTTCTACACCAACTTGGTCAAATTAGATTTGAACGCCTTTATTTTTATGGTATCCTGCTAACAACACATCACATGACTGGATCTCAAAATGTTCCATATAATGGTTTGGATTATTTGCTACCAAAAGGTGACTCTCTCCAAACATCTCTAAAAAAATATTGTATTACCTTTTTTCGTTTTTCCTTTTTTAAATACATCTATATGTCAAAGAATGGCATACTGCAATTTTTAGTATTTTTAAGCATGTAATTATGGAAGACTTTACAGTAACACAACATCAGAGACTCAGTGATATTCTGATAACAACAGCTGCTAATAATTTACCTGGATTATTACATGGAATTTTGAGGACTGGCATCAATGGTTTGCTATGAGATTATTCAAAAATGCGAAAGAAAGAAAAAAAGTAAAAACAGAGTTATACTATTTTAAAGAAAAAAATAACAAAAAATGTGAGTAATTTTTATGTGTGCAAAGAAGAGGTGGATGGACAGCTGGATTCATATCACCATCACGCCTGTTGTTGTGGTCCTGAACCAATGGCCACTTTGTACATTAGGTTACATTAGGTTAAAAAAAAAAAAAAAGTAGGAATGTCTTACCTGTAATGTTGCCTCTGGTGGTTTCAGATTTTGTATTTTTTGGGATGAATTTTAAAACCAACAGCAAGCTGAAGGAACTCCCTGCAGCACCAAAGCAAGCAGTAAACTTCTCCCTAAGAAATACAAAGTAAAAGTGCTGTTTGGGGACACTTTTGGGAAACACATACAATAACTGTCATTTCTATGTTTCATAAAAGTGTAATATTCTAACCTAAGCCATAATGTCTTCCTAAACCAGAGAATTATTTATTTTCTTTGACTCTGTCAAAGGTCAATGGTTTCTCAGGTTGGTTTTACAGTAGTGTTGCTGATAATGATACACACTGTGACACTAACCCATAAAGTTTGCTCAGTTGTCCGCCTAATGTGGAGCCAACTATCATACCGACACCAAAACACAGACCAAGCTTGGATAAGGCGTCGGCCCTTTTCTCAGGTTTTGTAAGGTCTGTAACGACCATTTGCGATGCTGCAGACAGAGGCGTGACAAAGAAAAAATCAAGTGAAACTTTATTCAGGATAAATAAAAGTCAAATTTAAAATAAATCTGAATAAATGCAAAACTAGTTCAGCCACATCGTTAGCAAAGGATAAAAAAACTGCAGGTTTGATGCTCACCAGGGAGGACGTGCATAAAGATAGTGGGGATTTTATGGATGAACAACATAGCTGGAGTGTCTGCTGTGGCCAGCAGCAGAAAGAAGACAACAGTTGACGCACATGCCAGGGACAAAGCCGTCCGTGCCCCAAATAGATCTGCAAACCTGCCAAAAAATCAGACTCTGGTCACATTTTTCTGCACCTAGTGTTCCTGCTGTTGGCAAACAGTAAAGGGCAATGTCCAAGGAAAATAGCTGTAACAGAAACTCACCTTCCAAACATAGGACCCCCGAGCAGTTGAATAACTCCAACTGTGGTTTGCAAATAACCAAACCACAATGTGTCGAAGCCGAGCTTCTTTGCCAAATACTATAGACAGTAACATAAGTAAGTAAGTGACTTTTATTTGTAAAGCGCCTTTCATAGACACACAAAACAAAGTAAAATAAATAAGGAAATTAAACGCCATGAAAACAATACAAAAACAATTTTAGATCGAAAACAAAATAAAAATCATTGAAAGTATCAACGAAAAGTCTGATTAAACAAACAAAGATTCTTAACTGGTTTTAGAAAGAGTTCACAGAGTCAGCTAAAGTTAACTGTTGTGAGAGACTGCTCCAAATCTGGAGCAAAACAGTGCAGTCATGGCTGGAGTGTCTGCTCTGACAACGACTGTCAAAAAATAAATGTCTTGAGAGACATAAAAAAAACACATTGGTGTTTATTTACGCCAGTCCACAGTCAAGGCTTTCCTTTATTTTTTATTGATTCATATACTGTAGAAGGACTGTGAATAATACCCAGCCAACATACCTAGGCCAACAGTTCACCCAACTGTGGGGGTGAATGGGCAGGGCATACCCACAGTCATCCCATGCAAGCCCCAAGTGGGTGTGCTCACAGAGGGATGGGCTTTCTAAGGCTAAGTTCACTTTGTGTACTGATGTTGTGGGGAAAATTTGCTACTGCTGGAAATGCACTTAAGTCAGCCAGCAGGGCCAACCCACCCAGTGGGACCATCATTTCTTTTCTACAGAACCAAGGTGTTAGAGTTAGTGGAGGGATTTGGTGGCAGAAATGAGTGTCCTGCTTTGCCTTTTGGTTTTATCTCACAACTCTGACCTCAAAGCATTTATCTCAGCTTTGAGGTCAGAGTTTGGCAGATTTTACATCACAGAATGAGAAGTTTTACAGTTTCTTGTGTTTACTGCATTATGACTAGACTATAACTAAAAAATGTGTTGGCTTTTATTTTTAGATGACTCTTGTAAAATTTAAATTCCTCCCAGAAAGCTGCTTCTTTTCCAAAATCATTCATTTACATTTTTTTGTATCCAAAACCACTGCCTAACTTTATCTTTTCAATGACTGCAGCACAACTACATTTTCAATATCTGTTTTTAAGATAAGTATGAAATGTAGTAAAGTTCCTAAGACTTAGCAATAAAATACACTTTGCTACATGTACTTACTGGCCTAGCTCTCATCCATACAAAGTATAAATACTACCTATGTTCCTGAACAGCCACATATCTGCTGCTGTAACAATGTGAATTTCCCAACTCTGGACTAAATGTCATCTTATCTTATCTCATCTTATCTGTTTACAGTGATTAAGCACATTTCAAAGCAGGATGCTTCACAGTGTTTTCTCACTGATATTCAATTATATGAATACCCCTTCTCCACTGTTTACTATAAGTGTATGTAATAGCTACTGTTAGTCTTTCATATAAGACCAGTGGTCACTCTTGCACTCTTAAATACAACTAGATTATCCGTAATAGCTGAACACAACGTCTGTAAAGCCAGCCTCAATCGTCACTGTGCGCACTTTAGAAAATGTAGGAGCATTTCAGCTTCTTCTTCTTCCATGTCATATACCGGTACTTACAGGGGTTACGGAGAACTGTAAAAACATCCATGTGATATCCAAAGCGGTGATGAGATACACAGCGTAAATTGTTGTCATCCTCTGTGAATGGTCTGCGACGTTTGCCGGAGAGGAAGCAGAAGCTTTGTCCGCTTCCTCGTTTCTTTCACCTCTTCGACTCATTTTTGCTCCTTGTTGAACGCAGCTGTAAAAAAAAATAAATAAATAAGCAAACCCTAATGTGTACTATCTTCAACAAAAGTAAACTGGTAGACAAAAACGTCCTTTGATCTGGCGACCTCTTGCACAAATCGTTAACTAACCGGTACTTTGGCTGTACTTTGGAACATGAAGGCGTTACCAAGTTTGACGTTAGTCGGTTACGAAAATTGTTTGGCCGTCGGTACAGTCATCTATCGCTGACTCTTTCTACGTATCAGACAGAGTAGTTTTTATAAAACAGCAATGGGCGCATAAACTTCTATAAAAGAAAATCCTGAGGAAGTTTGTACAGTGATGCGTTCAGGAACTCATAATAGGCTCGTACATTACATTATTTTCGAGATCTCTCATTTTCCCTGTCTCGTTTTGAGCATAACATTGATGTTGTTTTTCAGTATGATACAAAAAACATATCCCATGTTAAAACTGTAACATGTCTGTTGGAATATCTGCAGAATGTTTTTTGACATTCTCTTGTTAAAATTTGTAGAAATTGAGCTCACGGTGTGTTGTTATGTTCACAATTGAGTTTGAAGTGGGAGGAACATTTACAAAAAAAACATTTACAAACAGTCGAACTCCTGATTGCTGTTGCCATTAAAAATGACCGACAAAAACATATCAGTGTCACTTTTTGCACGTTAACATTTGAGCCAATAACTTAGTGCCTATAATAATGCGATCTATCTATCAAACTATCAGGTTTGTCATCATGTATATCTAGAGATCAAGTTGCAATTGTTTACATTTCATTGTCACATTTTATTATCCTAACATGACAAGGGTGAGGCTGTAATTACATGGGACATTTTAAAAAGAAGTGATAAAAACGTCGATCAGTAACCGCTGTAGCGAAATATTAAAATTTTAATGGTCATAGGTTTCAAAACACAGTAGGAAGTGTAAAGGCTGCTTTTAATGGAATGAATTTTGCACATCACAACCTTTTCTACAGAAAAGATTCCCCAAATCATGATGCTTCTTGGCTCTTTGCAGCAACTGACTTGTTCACAGTTGCAGAAAGAGTCATTCTGCAGCCTTCAGTTCATTAAAATAGTTGTATGATTGACAGTAATTGTCAGATTATAAAATATGCTGGAGCTACGTACCTCTTTCTTCACGTTTAGGTCATTTTAAACAACTTTGAAATTAATTTAAATAATTATTTAAAGTGATTTTTGGAAAAATAATTAAAATAACTACAGACTTTCAGGGTTTTTTTTATTTATTTATTTTTTTTATTTTTATTCATTTGGTTAAAATTCAGAGTAATATAAAATGCTTTTGCATTTTATGTTACTTGAATAAACTGCTTTAAATTTGCTTAAAGTTAGGTTAAACACACCTAAAGCAACTTTAAACGACTACAGAAAGATCCGAATGTCTAGAAGTATGTGGCACGGGATGGGCACGTGTATAAAAGGTTCATGTAATTATTTATTCATTCATTTATTCATTCATTCCATCCACCCATTCAGGCTCTTTTGTTTATTCGTTTTGTTTTTTTGTTTTGTTTTTAATAGTGACTTTTATTCTGAAGGCGACCCCTTAAAAATATCTATTTTGAAATCCATGAGCGACCTCCCCCCGGAAGTACCCTGCATCATCTGTTCATCCTCCGGGCTGTCAGATGAGGATTCTAGTTGATCAGATTCAGAAAAAGAATCGTCGCTGTTTTGGTATGTAGATATCAGAACAAAACAGCGTAAAAATGCAGATCCTGACTCCTCATGTTTACTGGGCTCAGCGGCACGGAGAGATTTACCTCCGAGTGGAACTGAGCGATGCCAAGGTAGGACAGTCCCCAACATCCAGCTGACTGCTTTCAGCTCCCTGAAACATATGTAATGTTTCAGCCCTCACTCAGATGGGCTCGCCGTTTAAATGTGCTTATATTTTCTTGCTTTTTCGGGTGTTGCTGTTACTTAGCGGGTGCTTTCTTCGCCGTGGCTGTACTACAGCGGACTTTATAGCGGTCATAGCTAGCCAGCCTGGTTGTTAGCTGATGCCGTAGCTACCGTCAGAGCTGTGAAACAATTTTATTGACTGCTAATACTTACTTTGGCTGGCATAACAAAACAGACAACCAAAACAATTCATACACGCCTTTCCCGTGTTCACAAAAAAGGGTATCATTATTTTTTAAAGCACAATTAGTACTTCTCGGTGGGCATGTTACAGTCTGCCGTCGAGGTCCTAAAGCACTAATGGGGTTAAAAATTTAAAGAAATTTTCTGCCTAAACAACTACATTAGTGATAACTGTGTGACTCCAGAGTGACAGTTGAAATTGGTGTTTTACTGTAACTTCCTTGTTTTGTAGCTTCTCTCTCTGCAGTGTCCACCACCTCTAATGTTTGCTTAAACAAAGCCGAGTTTCAGAGAACTGATATTTCTTTGTTACCCAATATGGCTGTCAGTGATAAGAAAATAATAAAAATAATAATATCTATTTGAATTCCCCACACATCCAAAGTAAGATTTTATCGAACAGTCTTAAACACAGAAATGATTCACTTCCTTTACAAATATGAACAAAAGACACCTTCACACCAATAACCACACTAAGTTGTGAAAATATTATTTTCTGTACATGCCACCATGTTTCAAACTCTAAATTAATTATTTAACATCTTCATCAAAGGAAAGCAGTAAAGCTTCTTTTTCTTTTCTTTGTTTTGCAGAGGTTTGTTGTCTGTTAAACGAATATGAAACATCTACTGTACCCAGAGATATCAAAAGTGGATCATGTCAGCTAAAGTGTGACTTCCTCATTTTTGTAGCTGCGCTTCACTTGTTATGTCAGCCACATGGCTGTGTCATTTGCTATAAGCTTGCCAATGCAAATTTACTAACAAAGCACCTTTCAGCAGCACTGCGGTTCAAAGTGCTCAGGCATTATGACAAAATGTTAATAAACAGCATAAGTAAATTTAAGAGATGCCAAACAGATAAAAGGTTTTAAACCAGGCTTGTAAAAGACGTTAGAGCTATCTTGTAGGCTCACAAGAGTATTTTTCGCTGTAGCAGCCCATCCGAGAGGATGACATCACTGACATATTTAGTTGGTTCATCATTTGCTTACAGCTCCCTATATCTCATAGTTTCACCAAGTGAACTAAAATTTTCCTCACATCTAGTGTTGATTTTTAGTTATTTGCTGGATAACGTTAGTTAGTTATAGATGTACCCAGTATGAACACGTGTGTCTAAACAAGGATCCAGTCTAACGGGCCAAGTTTATGACAGTAGCTTCTACGACTTTACATCTGCTGCACAAATGTCTTATAAAAGATGCATGATGTTTAATGGTTGTTATGGATCTTGTTTAGGCTCTTAGGAGAATGAATAAAGGGAAACGCAAACAGTCTCAGAGAACGCCACCTGTCTCATATACACACACACACACACGCGCGCGGGTTTAGGTAGCTCAGAATAACTGCTTTAAAAGTCAATAGTACAACATTATCACCTGGCCGTGAAGCTGAATCAACAACTTTGCCCCACTTTCAACAAAAACTTATTGCAACACAGTTTTGTGTACTGTATGCTTCACCATAACCTCAAGGAACTGATTTGACTGTATTGTGAAAGTCTGATGTTGCTTGTCCCTAATACAGTTTCAGCATTTGATCTTCAGTAAGAGTCAGTGCAGGTAGAAAAGTCTGCATTCGGTCTTTTCCAGGGCTGAAGGAAAATGCACAAAAATCCTGAGATAATGTTAGCCAAGCAAATTTGTATTAGATCAGCTTGGCAGAAAAACCACCTAACACTGGATGCACTTAGCTTGACAAAGCTACTTCTCATGCAATTAGTGGTGACTGCATGGTTGCCCAGAGCTTGAAGGTGTCGCACACTCACAATCACTTTTGATTGCAATGTGATTGACAGTAGGCAACCTTTGTGAAAAGAGTTGCAATCTGACTTGGACTAACTCCAGTCACTCTCGGAAAGATTGTCAAAGGTTTGCAAATACTTATTGGGCTGATTCATAAATGCAGACCGATTGCCAGCGTGTTGCCGTCAGTCTGAATGAGTTAGCAGATGGGATTTTCACTGATTTATCACAGTTAATTTCTAAAACAGATTGCATTTATTTACCACCCTGACCCCATTAAATCCTTAAATGCCTAATATCAGACTGATTCTGTCTAATGGAAACATTTCTGGAAGGTTTTAGTGACAAGAACTGAAATCAGATAACTTCATCTTATTGGATTAAACAGATACTGACAAAGTTTAACTTTGAGGACATAATTTGACGTTGGAGAAAAAAAAACATTTCGTTAATGTTTTTGTAATACTTTTGCATCACAGAATGTTAAAAATTACAATAATATTGTAGCTTCAGTGAAGTATTGTGATAAATTCGCATTGTGGTCTATATTGTATTTTCTTTTTCTTTTAACAGAGAATATCACCAAACTTAATGTATCATTTCTATTTCACTGGTTTTTCCACTTTTGGGTTGTGATGGCAGCCTTTGTGTTTTTCAGAATGTCAATATTAGCCTGCAAGAACACAACACACTTCAGTTCAGAGGTTGGTACTTCATTTTTGTGCATCTAAGAAGAAGAAAATAAATAAGGATTAAATAAGAATGAACTGCAGAATGATACATTTCCACAATACATTTACAGTTTTGTCGTTTTGTCTTAATGCTTTAGCATTTTGTAGTGAAAGGTTCTATATAAATAAAATTTGCACTTACTTTGCTTACTTTAGTTTTAAAAAATAAAAACAAAATCTTTGTACCACAGCACAGGGTCATGGAGCTAAGGGAGATAATGAATACGAGTTCAAGTTGGAGTTCCTGGAACCTGTTAGACCTGAGGTACTGCGCTTTCATTTTTGAAAGTTTTCAAAAATAATTTTTTTTTCCTGCTGAGATTATTACATTGTGCCAATAATGTTCTTTTCCTTCTCCAGTTTTAGTTTGAGTGAATTTAACATAAACACTAACTTAATTTCTAACAAATAGCTGTAGGTTTTTATTTCAACGTTAGACTGAGTGTCACACACAGGTTGTACAATCGGTCACGTTATTAAGACTCGCTATAATACTCTGTTTTCAGATCAAGCACAAGTCCACTGAGCGTCAGGTGGACATCAAAATCAAGAAAAAGGAGGAGCGCTGGTGGGACCGGCTGACGCTGCAGGAGAAAAAGCCTCTGTTTCTGGCCCCAGACTTCGACCGATGGCTGGATGAGTCAGATGCTGAGATGGAGCTTCAGGCTAAGGCAAAACGACAATGATTCCAATCACCCTGAAGACTGAGAGTTAAATGTGTACCACAGAAAAGACTTTTGGTTGCTAACATTAACACTGTGTCTGATAGGAAGTAAAAGTATTAGAAAATGTAGTCTTTGTAGTTGCAAACAGGTTTTATGAGATTAAAATAGTTTTGATAGAAGGACATTTTACTTTTTATCGCAGGTCCTTTTCAAAGTTAGTCATCGAAGAGCCAACTCACATTATATAACATAACTTATTGTGACAAGGCAAGGTTCATGTAATTTGAAAGTAAACTTCATGTCACTGCTCCTCCCTGCTTGGTTATTAACACTGCTGAAAGACACTAAATCAGTTGTTTTGGACATGCTGCTAAGATCTTTACATAATTATAGTAAAATGTGTCTATCTGTAAAAGTATTTTATAATGAAGGGAGTTATGTTTTGAACTCCCTGGGACATTCACACCATCTGCGTCTACTACAGCTATCAATTACCAAGTCAGGATAGCTTTTTTGCATTCCCAAAAACAAAAATTAATTTCTGTTCAACACACTAAATTCATCAGGTAGCTTTGGAATTGATGAGAAATGTGACTAATTCTAATTCATTTGTTGTTCTTTTAGGAAGAAAAAATAAACAAGATAAGTGTGGAGTCAAGAGTTCGTAATGACCGTGAGTTTCACAGAGTTCTTCAGCTACAAACAGCCTGAAACTCAGATGTCCTATATGGCCTGTGTTTTTATGTTTTATTTGTTTGTTTGTTTTTTTTAGGAATGTGCTCCCCTTTAGAGTAAATTCTGCAGATTAGTTGATTTTAGTCATTTTCCTGATTTTCCACAGCCTACCTGGGTCTAAAGAGAAGCTACTTGTTCATGTACAACCTGGTGCAGTTCCTTGGATTCTCCTGGGTCTTTGTCAACATGACTGTCCGCCTCTTCATTCTTGGTCAAGGTTTGTAAAGAGAAAACATGAAAAGGCAGGCAAAATGAAATGATAAGCTTTTTAACATATTACAATTGAAGTGGTCTGAGAGGAAGCTAGACATCTGCACTTTTATCTTCACTGGTTTTAATTTAATTCAGTTTTATTTATATAGAGAAATTAAAAGTCGCCCCAAGGCTCTTTATATAGTAAGGTAAAGACCAGGGATAGAAATTGATAAGAATATGGCAGTTCAGATTCAATTATCAATATCATTTGTCAATTTGATTCCTTATGAGTTCTCATTGGCTCCACTTTGAGAACCACCACCATCACTAAGCAGCATATCAAAGACATTACATTTGTGCAAAACAATTGCATGCTGTGTGGAAAAAGAGACTTGGAAGACCGTAGGAATGAAAATCTTCTTTTTAGCAGGAAGGAAGCTCCAACAGTACCAGGCTCAGGGAGGGGCAGCCAGCTGCTCCAACTGGTTGTAGGTGAGGGGAGGGAAACAGGACAAAAGACAGTGTGGAAGAGAGTAAGAGATGAATTATAAGTAATGATTAAGGTGGTGTACAAACACAGAGGGTGAAAAGAGGTGAGTGAAGAAGAAGCCCTCAGCGGCCTAGGTCTATTGCAGCATAAACAAAGGAGCGCCCAAGGTCATATGGGAAACTTTGGATTGATACAGATCTTTTTATGGATGAGGTGCCCCTGTTGGCTTTTCTTATCCTGGCGTGTGATCACACCCCTGTGTAGATGCTGGAAATTGTAATTAAGTGGCAGAAAGTCAGTGGTTGAAGTTGTATTCGTAGGAATTGCTTATAAAAGGAACACTGTAAAAGAGAATCTGACTATTAAACAAAACACTCAATGAAATCAGCATAGCAGATGCACAGAACTGAAGTTGCATCCAGTAACTACTATATTTTGAATTAGCCCTTTTCTGCTGGACAGATAAGCTACAAAGTGCTTTTCCTGTCATGTGTAAATGTGTTATAATGGTTAGTTAGGTGGGGGCGTCACATGTTTACTACCAGTCAGTCTGTCTCTGCCATGTTTGTCTTGCCAAAATGCTAAACTTCAAACCATCTCGTTATTTATCTTGAGGATCTTTTTGTGCATTAATTTAACCTTAAATGTGCCAGAAGAGCCAACAGGTCCTTCTTCACCTCTTAGAAACTTTTGACCTTTTGGCCTGCATTAAAACACTGCTCAAAAAGTGAAGTGAGCACTCAGTATAAAATAAAGTCAGTTAAACTTCTGGGATATCAGTTAGGAATTATAAACCATTCAAGCTGCATGGTACTAGGCTGTTAGCACTAAAGGATATCAGGTCATCAGGCCTCCCTTATGAAGTCTGTTTTGATTGCATGGTCAGAGACATTGGCACCAGTGGCCTGCTGGAGCTGGACTACCCCGCCCAGCTCTTTTCATGTAACACTTCATCTCCTGTTATGTCTTCCATACTCTTGAGACTATGCTGGGAAGATACACCAGGCCTACCTCTCCACTGCACCTGTGCTCACTGTCATTTACACCAAAGCAGGTGAAATAGTTCATGCTTTCGTAGCTTCTGAATTATCTGAGCAAAATAATTTATGAGTGTGTGTGTGTGTGTGGAAACTGAAAAGAAACGAACACAATCGACAGGAAAATAAAACAAACAGGGGGTCCAGAGACTGCAGGGAGAGAGGTCTGTGGTTTTGTTTGTGAGGAGCTATTCACAGATAAGCTCATTTGAATAGAAACAGGAACACAACTACACAGCAGGGATTTGTTTTGCAAATGATCATGGTTATGGATAGGGGCTCGGGCAGCGTGCTCGCTTAATCCTGTTCTGTTATTGTTTCTCTCTCGCCCCACAGACTCGTTCTATGATACCTTCCACACCACAGCTGATATCATGTATTTCTGTCAGATGATGGCCGTGCTCGAGGTCATTAATCCTTTGTTGGGTCTGGTTAAAACTGGAGCTTTTCCCGCTATGATACAGGTAACATCCGGCGACACATTTCACCCCCATCATTCTTTTTGTTTGTTTTAATTCATCTTTACTACGAAATTGAAAGCTCCTGCACATGTGCGCAATATTATATAAATGGCAGCTCGTCAGTATATACACACATATATGCAATTTATAATACCTAGAGAGTCTCATGGCACCACAGAATGATTTATTTATTTAATAATTTATCATATACCTTAAAGTAAAATAGTAAAATTGAAGAGCTCTGACACCAAGCTTCAGGACTGTGCTTTTATGACACTCAGGTTTATTTGGCCTTTAATTGTGCCTGCAGGTTGCAGGGAGGAATGTTATTTTGTTCGTCGTCTTCGGCAGTCTCGACGAGATGCAGAACAAGCCCGTTGTCTTCTTCGTCTTCTACCTGTGGAGCACCATCGAGATCTTTAGGTTAGCTCAAATAGCCTTCCTCCTCTTTCCTGTTCAGCATATGATCTCGCCCGTTCTAACATCAGCCCAACTTCCTCTCAATCAGATACCCGTACTACATGCTGGCCTGCATCAGCACAGAATGGAAGATGCTCACATGGCTAAGGTACACCATCTGGATTCCTCTTTACCCACTGGGGGTCATAGCCGAAGGTTGGTGATTTTGTGGTTGGCAAGCAAGCGTTGGTGTCAGTTACGGGTAGCTGTTACTGTTGGTGCATCATTCTTTGCTGTTTTGTTTTTTTCTATCTAGCCGTGGCTGTGATCCAATCCCTGGCCATCTTTGATGAGACCGGTCTTTTCAGCCTGCCTCTTCCCGAGATGTTGGGGCATTCTTTAAGTTTTTCCTACACTTTGCAGCTCTACCTGGTTTTCATGTTTCTGGGTAAGGCATCTGCTCACGTAACACCATCAAATCTGATTCACTTCCACTCTGCCTGCCAAAGTATCTTTAGGCAAAATGCTGGAGGGTGTCCAAATTCATAGGCTGCATCCTCCTGAGGCCACATTTGTAGGCCGATTGTGTCACAACAACGTGACAAAGGGTGTCCAAATTTGTAGACTCCTCCAAATGCGGCCGACAAATGCGTCCTCCTTTTCCCCAAATTTGAAGGATGGGTCGGATGTATCATTCGTAGCCCACCATATCCCAGAATTCATAGCGCGGCCCAGCCAATTCAAGTTTCAGTAGCGGCAGCTACTTAGTTTTAATATTACTCTTATTAATCTAGGGTTTTCCAAATTCAGAGGCTGCACGTAGACCCACATAGACCGCGAAGGCTGGGCCCTCAGGAGGCCGGGTAGGCCGGAAGTGCGAGGCTTTGAAATTTCGACGGTCCAGCCTTCAGATTTGCGTCACCAGCTGTCTCGGTGTCCCGGCTCATCGTTTTAAACCCCCCCCACAGTCTTTCACTACTTAAGTTAAACATGATAAATATAGGTCACTTAGAAACTTAAAAATGGTATTGTTTGGCTTTTTTCAGTGTTTCATTTGTGATTAGGTCGGTTTGGCTGAGATTAAAGTTTTACACCGCTGAATAAACGTCAAACGGAAAACTGATTAATCAGAAGTACTGACAGAAACCGTCTCCCCACAGGACTCTTCATCAACTTGCGGCACCTGTATAAGCAGAGAAGAAGACGATACCGCACGAGGAAAAGGAAAGTCCACTAACTGATGGACACCCTTGTCTTGCGCACACTTCAAATCAGCTGGGTTTTTCTGTTTTGTTTTTGTCCTTTTATTTCCTGTTCTCATTTTCATCCACAACATCACAAGGTGATGTTGGAGTACTGGTCACATTATTTCTCCACTGTGTGAACTCTGTCCTGTACTGTAAACACTTCTGTAGCAGAGAAGTGGATCACAGAGGCTGAACAGACATCTCCTGACGGCACCGTATGGGCTGATCTAACTTCTGAGAGATTGAATTGTTTGTCTGTATTTATTGACAATTCCACACTAGAGGTGTCTTTATAATGTCATGATTTTGTTTGTTGATGTTTTGGGACATAAATAAGAGAAGGGGAAACTCCTGGAGAAATAAGAATCTTTATAAATGTGACTTATAAATAGTGATTTAGTTCATAACTGGAAAATAGATTATTAATGCATTATTAGAAACCATTTTAGGTCCTCTTTTGTCTTTCATGTATTTCACATTATTTATAAAACTTTAATAATAATAATGTTACACTCAAAGTTGATCTTTAAATAGTGTTTACTGAAGATTTATGGTATTCTAAGCCACTTATTACAAGTGACACACTCTATACCATCTTATTTCTCCTTACATGTGGTGGCATGTAAATGCATTTGAAAGTTGACACAGTTTGGATGCTGTTCTCTGTTTTGATCCAAGATGCAACTTCTTTATTATGTCCTATCCAAGATTATCACCTTTAAAGTTTTTGAAAATCTTTTTCTGCTTCAGTTGTGGCAAATACATGAATGAGTGAGAGTCTAAACATGGGTGTCACGCCCGCTTGATCACACTGCATGGTGTGAACACAGCAATACTGTATCCAAAAAGAGGTTTTATGATAAGCAGTCTTTAACATCCTAATATGAACGCTCCACAGAAAGGTCAGCTGTGAGGTAAATGTTCCACAAGTAAACATTTAGCTATAACACCACTTGAACTTTTAAAGCTGTTGTGTCAGATGCCTTTACAATAAAACACTGTGGCTGCAAACTATGAACAGGTTTAGAGTTACTTTTTTTTCCTCGTAGGTTCCACGGTGCATTTGGAGCATTGAGCTTTGGACGGAGCTGTCAGTCACTCGGTGCTTTGAAAATTAGCAAGTCATGCAAATGTTCTTAGCAGTTTTTGTTTGTTGGTTTTGGGAGTGATTCACAATCCTTCATTCAGATCCTTACAGCTTTCGCCAGTAATGTGTGACAGTAGCTAATGCATTTACCTCATGACTTCAAAGTTTGTTGGGGGGGGCTGCATATAAAAGATGTATGAAATATATAGATAATATGAGAAAGAGCTGTGCATGCCTTATTTTTTTTTTTGTCCCAGTGTTTCATCATTTGTTTAATTGTTCATTGTTTCCCAGCCACTGTTTGTTCTGCATGTATGTTTTTGCTAAAACTTTTGCCATTTCATTTGTGTGTTCATGGTCATATTTTTTTTTTTTATGTTTCTCTGTTTGTGAGTGGATGCCTGTTTGTAAGATGTGTAGTGAGCATACAACTTGATATGGAGTACTTGCATGTCTTATTTTTTTTTTCCTTTCTGTGTTTTTTAGTGTTCTCATGCAGGCAAATTCAGGCCAGTGCTGGGCTTATTTATAAGTCTTGTTTCTTCACAGTGTTTGGGAAGGGGGACGGTTAAATAAACATTCTTATTTTGAAGATTACTTTGTTGTGTCACATTTTGAGTGTATTATGCGTTCTGACTTTCTTCAGGACATGCAGAGACTTGTTAATCCTTAACAGTTACATTTTGTTCCAGGATAAAATTATCTTTTTTTTTTATTTTGTATTTGGCCATATTGGTTGTTTCAACTTCCTCCACCTTTAAGACAAAATTTATCTGATTGGCCCCTTACAAAGGTTTGAACAACAGGTAGGGCTTCTGTGCTTCAACTTGAGAGCACAGGATATGCTCTGAAAATGAGTCAGTGAGCATCCTCCCCTGACAGTATACACTCACCAGGCAGATATACTTGTAGTGTTGGGTACATCTTGCTAGCACTAGGTTCGACATGCTTTTGCTTTCAGAATTGCTTTAATTCTTTGTTGTTTAGATTAAACAAGGGGGCTGGAAACATTCTCAGAGTTGTTGGTTTATATACTGCTCACAAAAATTAAAGGAACACTTTCTTTATTGGGCCTGGCATGAAATCAATTAAACCTGTCTGATGATTTTCTGGTTGGTTAAGCAGCTGAGGTCATTGTTAATCACTTTCAGCTGTATTGGTGTTCATGGACTTAACGACAGGTGCACTAAAGTGGCAACAATAAGAAAAACCTCAAAACAGGACTGGTTTTACATGTGGAGGTCATTTCAAGTTTCTCCCTCTTGATCTTTTTTGGCTGGTTTTCCACTCGTGCTAGTTTTGGCTTGAGTAATTATCTCTACTGGCAGTATGAGGCGATTCCTTAACCCTACAGAAGTTGCACAGGTTTTCCAACTTCTCCAGGATGGCACATCCACACGTGCTGCAGGAAGAAGGAAATGGTAGGAAATGGTGCTCTGACTGCCATAAGATGAAGGAATTGAAACAATTGAATGGCCTTCATGATCCCCTGACTTAAACCCAATAGAACATCTGTGGGACATTATGTTTCGGTCCATTAGGCGCGGCCAGGTTGCTCCTCAGACTGTAC
>VUQR01011944.1:0-18192 GCA_015108515.1 Hemichromis elongatus
AGATGGCAGACAGTTGGTGTCGTAAACCACCGCCTCTGTTCAAAGATGGCCATTCACAGTGGACATAGATGGCTTCTTTCACTCCTCTTTCAAACCATCTGTCTTCTCTGTCCAAAATGTGAACATTGGCATCCTCAAAAGAGTGACTTTTGTCCTTTAGATGCAGGTGGACGGCAGAGTCTTGTCCCGTAGAGGTGGCTCTTCTATGCTGTGCCATGCGTTTATGCAGTGGCTGTTTGGTCTCACCAATGTAGAGGTCTGGGCATTCCTCGCTACACTGTACAGCATACACCACGTTGTTGAGTTTGTGTTTGGGAGTTTTGTCTTTAGGATGAACCAGTTTTTGCCTGAGTGTGTTGCTGGGTCTGAAGTAAACTGGGATGTCGTGCTTGGAGGGAGTTTGATAACAGTTTGATAACAGTTTGAGAACTACTGCAAACATACAAAGCTGCAGCAAATGCAGAACCATATCAGCCATATCTGATTCAAATATTGGATCATTGCATGCCTTAATAGGAATCAGAAAACTCAGGGCATTATATTTGGAAAGGTCAAGGCTGTGTGTGCCATTATGCTTTTGGATTTGGCACTACTGAGAAAGAAACCTTTGGAAGGTCAATTCGTTCTAATGTTATGTAAGCACTAAGGGTGGCTCAAAATCCGATACTATTTTTAGGCGTCTGCTCTAAAGCCCCATCTTTGCTGTTAATTAAGAGTTAGTGGATTTTGTTTTTGGATTTTAGGCCAAGAACAGTTCACATGAATCAAACTGAATAAATCTGTAGCACAACTAATTAGAAATGATTAGAGACCTGTTTTTTTTTTTTAACCTCCTACACAATAATGAGACAGTTATACAGGTTTTGGCAATTAATTCTCACAGCACTTGCAAACACAGTGTCAGTTCCAATACTCGAGAAACAAAGTGGGTCAAACAAGGTGCCTCACACTGAGATTCTTCTGAATTTTATTGGTGTCCATTTTAATGTTTTTTGTCCATGTGAATTCATGTCTGCAGGGTGTGGGACCTGGATGGGAATGAAAGCGCTACTTTCCGGCTTCAATCTCCTGGCATCAGTGTGTGCTGGCACCCAAAGGAAGTTTTTAAGGTAGGAGTTGAATACTCCAAATCTGAGGTAAAAACCTTTGAGTAGTATAGATGGTTTACAGTTGGAGGGTAGGTGTGAGGTCAACTTTATGGATGCGAGACATTCTCATTGTTGTTAGAAACACTCGACGTTCACGTGGGTGGTCAGATAAGCCAAATAAAAGATTCAAATATAGATTTTGGTGTGAAATATCTTGATGTGGTGCCCAAGCACACGTGGGTAAAAGTGCTTCAATGGGCCACAACAAAAAGCCTGCTGAATTGTACAGAGGAGGCGAGAAACAAAATAATATAGTTCTTAAATCCTTTCATAATGTTTCAGAGTCCAACAGAGTTCAGTCTGGTTAATTTCTACTTTCTGTACTGTTGCATGCTGGGACATGCTCTAATCCTTATTTTAAGTTAAATATTATACATATATATACACCAGCATATATTTTATTGAAGCCCCACATTTTTAAACCACTGCCACTGTAAAACAAGGGTTTCTACTCCATAAAGTCAAGAATAAATATACAATAAATTATACACTTTTTAAAACTGTTTTAAAATGACTGAATGATTGAGCAGCTCATATGTGGAAAAATAGGTTGTTCCACAGATTAGGAGCGGTTCTATCGCCTCTGCCTTTCAGCCTGAAAGGAGTAACATCCAAGAACAATTGGTTCCTAGACCTCAGTGCTTTGGTAGGAGTGTAGAGCTTCTACGGCAAAACACTAAGACTCTTAAAAACAAGTCATAAAATTTTAAACTGGATTCTGAGATGAACTGGAAACCAGCATAGGGAGGCCAATACAGGTGTGATGTGATCACACCATTTCTTTACTGTCAGAAGGCGAGTTGCTCCATTTTGTTAGAGCCTGCGGACAACGAAGTAACGACTGAACAAAGCCAACGTACAAAGAATTATAATAGTCTAATCAAGAGGTATTAAACGCGAGAATTACTCTCTCAAAGTCATGTGGAAGGAGATGGGCCTTCACCACACTGAAGAGATTTAACTGAAAAAAACTCGTCTTAATTGTTTCCCAGATTAAGATGTTTCAGGATCTCCCAAGTACTCTTAATGACAAGTTTTGATGCCTCAGTGTTTGATGCCCTTACTGTAAAATATGTCCAGTATCGAGTGTATCGTTAGCATTTACGTGACCATGAAACAAAATAGTACCATAGGAAATCTCTATGAACTGACAGGATATTTGGTACCAGATGTTTTCTGTTCATATAACTTTGGTATCACCTTGGTACAGAGGTTAAGTTGTGCCCCAGTACCCACCATGTATCCGTGGCATCTTTGCTGCTGTTGTTACCAACCAAAACAAGTACCACATTCAGAATAAAGGCAGAAGTACAAAGTGTTGTGAAATCCCTGATACATTCATTGCTACCTGTGCTTTCTAGTTAATGGTGGCAGAAAAGAAGGGGACAATTCGCTTTTATGACATGGTCACCCAGCAGGCCATCCTGTCACTGGAGAGCGAACCGCTCATGTCGGCAGACTGGTGTCTCACCAACACGATCAAAGTCGGCGGGGTGTCGGGCAGCGACTGGCTGATCTGGGATATAACTCGCTCCAGGTGAGAAGACGTGTGGTGCTGATGCTGCTTGAGGTATTGATTTGGGATGTGTCTAAGTCACATTTTTGTTGTTTGCAGTTACCCACAAGAGAAAAGACCAGCTCACATCGATAAAGCACGGCTGTTTAGGTGAGAAGTTGCCATGGTTCATACCTGCCCAGGTTTCTCGATTAAATCTGTTCAGTCAGTGATTCGCTAAAAAATATTTAAGTTTTGTTGAAACTGAAAGATTTAGAGCTCTCTTTTTGGAAACTTTCATGATTAAACACAAGTCAGTTTCAGGAGGATCTTTTTTTATTTGAGACGGTAAATCTCCCAATTGTGTGAAGGCTTTCAGGACATTGTTCTTCTCTCTAGGTGGTCTCAAGCCAATGAAAACCTCTTTGCGACCACGGGATGTCCAGGGAAGATCAACACTCAGCTGATCATCCACCACCTCGGCCACCCGCAGGTCTGTATGTGCTTTCCACAGTTATTATGGGTTTTTAAAAAAAAATTATATTTAATGTTCTTTCACACATGTCATTACAGCCGATGGTGATCGGGTCGGTGACCGTCGGATCAGGCCTCAGTTGGCACCGCACATTGCCGCTTTGTGTGGTTGGTGGCGACAGGAAGCTTTGCTTTTGGATGACTGAGATGTAGACATCTGTTGTGGAAACCTGCGTCCTGTTTCTGTTTGTGCTCAATAAAATATTTTTCCAAGTATTCGTTCAGTTTGTGTGGAATTTGATGGGAATTGGCTGTACGCTCGAGCTTTGTTCTTCTCATTTCTGACCACCCCTTCAGGTCAGCTACAGATAAACGGCAGGCTTGTCTGGTTTATGCCGAGAACTTGTTTTTCATTTCTCAGAGGAATGACTTACATCAGTTGTCTGTTATGTCCTGCCAAGAGAGCTGTAGTTCAAAGGAATGTGTCTGAGTGCCAGCTCTACACTTCACCAGTCAACGTTGTCCTCCTACAGGTGTTTTCTCTCCCTCTCGGCTTCTGAATTTGCTTACTATCCAAGGCAGACCTTGAATCATTTCACGAGAAGTGTAAGCACGGGAAAAGCTCGGGGAGGCTCTCAAGTCTGAGGTCATTTCAGGTTATCTTCAGCTTCAAACTGAGCAGTTACATGAGGATTTAGGAAGAGGAAGATGAGAATATGTGCCTCACCTGACCTTGATGAAGACTCGCAGTAGAACAAAGACTCATTGTATCATCACAGGAAAGGAATGCCTACGAGTTTTCAAAGCGGTTGTACGCCCGCTCGACTGCAGCGGGTGCTGGCATAATTAAACTGATCGTGAATCATTTGAGGTGGCAGCTGATCACTTCAGCTTCCACCTCAATGCACGAACTTTGTTAACATATACTTCAGCTCAAACACTGGGTTATATTGGACGCCGATGTCGGTGTGACAGCAGGAGCGAGCACCACTCTTTCAAACCAGTCCATCAGCCTCCTATATTTCTTGGACAGGAGGTGCTGACCACCATCCACAAAGCATAACATGCTACTGCTCTCCCGGTTCACTTTTTTGTTTGAACAAGTCCAATGTGGTCGCAGCTCTCTGCGTTTTGCCGTGCTTTAGGTGCGAGTGGTGTTGGAGCAGCTGCGTATACAAGCCCAATTCCAAAAAGTGGAGAGGTTGTGTGAAATGCAAATAAAAACAAAATGATATTAAAAATCATTTAAAGCCTGTGTTAAACTCAATATTGTGCAAAGCTGACATATAAAAAGATTGAAGCAGAGTAGTGTCACCTTCCCACTGTGTTGCATCACGTTCAACTGCTCAGCAGTTCGGGGACCTCCTTTTGTCATATGTTTGTGTCGTAATGTGCTAAATGTCTTAAATGGGAGACAAGTTTGGACTGGAGACAGGTGAGTTTGGCACTCGGGATCTCTCAGTGCAGAGCTATGCTGTCAGAATAAGTGCGCAAAACGGTTTGGCATCATCTCACAAAATAAGCAGACCCTGTGATACCTGCACATATCCTTCATTATCTATATCCAGCGGCCTTTGAAAGAGTCTGGGCAGTAGCGTTTTTGGATTTTATTCTTGTCTGCTTTATATTTGCTGGGTTTGCAGTGCTTGTGTATCCAGGGGTGAACCACTGATGCTTTTCAGGGGTGTTTCTGAACCTTTCACGTTACATTATTTTGAATTTTATAGTTTTAATAGTTTATATGTGTCACCGCGCTAGTTTCAGTTTAATTTATTGGGTTTTCAGCTGTGTAAGGCGGATGGGGGTATTTTCGTCACCCCGGCGGCCCAATCCCAGTCCTCGCGAGCTACCATCCTGCAGCTTTTAGATGCATCCTTGTTCCAACACATCTGAATCAAATGAATGGCTTGTTATCAGGCCTTTGTCAAACTTGATGGTGTGCTTAAGAGTTAATCAAACCATTTAATTCAGCTGTGTTGGAGTAGGGATGCATCTAAAAGCTGCAGGTTAGTAGCTCTCGAGGACTGGGATTGGGCACCCCTGCCTTAGGTGCAGTTACTAAGGTTTGCAAAGAGGTCAAGTTTTCTGAAAATCTTGTGAATGCAACAACTCGAAAAAAGATTTCACCTCTGTTTTTCAAATTTATGCATCAACTGGGAGGCTGTTGGACATCAGTATTTTTTTGTTTCAGATCTTTGAAAAATGTACTTTTACTTGATTTTTTAAAATTTGTTTTAATGTTGTTATTCGGGAAAACGTGACTTGAGATGTCATGGCTGTTATGGCCCAGTATTACACAAATACTGCAAAATATGATGTAAATAAAGAGACTTCTGCTTCTTCCTTCAGCTTCCCCCTTTTGTGGTCATGGCAGCAACAGATCATCTGCTTCCATCTCACCCTATCCATAGCATCCTCTGTCACACCAACCCTCTGCGTGTCCTCCTTCACTAACTCTTCTCTGTGGCCTTCCTCCTTTCCTCCCCCTCACACCTCCATCTTCAGCATCCTTTGTCCAGCATATTTACCATCCCTCCTCTGCACATGTCCAAACCATCTCAGCCTTGCCTCTCTAACTTTGTCTGCAAACTGCTCCCTCTGATCGACTAACTCTGTCCATGCTGATCACTCCCAATGAAGATCTCAACATCTTAAGCTTGTCCTCTTGTCTTTTTATCAGTGCCAACGTCTCCAAACCACACATCATAGCAGGTCTCACTACTATCTTGTGAACCTTTCCTTTCTGTCACAAATCACCCTGCCTGGACTCTTCCCCTCCCGACTTATACGCTTTCACTTCCATCTTCATCATTACAAATTCCCCCCCTCTCATTTCAGGCAGGCAAAAGCATGAGAAAACGTTGTCACAGTTGTCTTGGACCAAATGGGGGGCAGCAATGCTCAGGCCATTTGCAGCCTAGAATAAGGGTCCCAGATGTCTTAAAATTACTTCAAGGCCATTTAGTAAGACAGTGCATACGTTTTTGATTTTTTTTTTATCAAGTTTGAAGGCTCGCTTTCCAATTCAGTGCTGGTTTTCAGGGACTTACTTGCTTTACTCTTGTCACATATGTAAGTCAGTAACAGACCGAGAGTAGTCCTAAACTAGTGGTTTAAGACGCCCTTTCATGTGTGAGCACTCTGCCTGCTGCAATCACAAACACGAGTCATAATCCTGAGCAGGTTTACAAATCCGGTGACTCAATGACGCCATCTGATGGCTGCCTGTCAGAACAGCAGGGAGGCTTAATCTTGTTTATGAGCTTTGTGGACTTTTCTTTCCTGAAAGCACGTCCTCAGATGTCACTCAGATGACCTCGGTGTTACCTTTTGATGTAACCTCAATGAAGCTTGATCTCTTGCGGTGGCAGTGCTGTGTGGACTAATAACAAACTGTGAAACGGATGAAAGCGATATCAGGCCGTCTTCAGATCCTCACAAACTTCTTTCTAATCTCCCGCCCTCAGATAATTCTTCTGCGGCCCTGCCAACTTTAAGCCGGGGGCTCAACACAAAGAGAGCAAAATAAAAATAATGAGGAGCATGATAGGGCGGGAAACAAAGAGAGAGATTAAAGCTCTTTGAGGCTGGTGTTTGATTTAATCTTGCGGCTGGCCTGGTTTGTTTGCGATGCTTTCCCAGAATGAAGCGATTATGCTGATCTTGATGGAGTAAGGAGAAAGAGTCGGTGAAAAAGGGTCCCATCACTGCTTTAGGGTGGTGTTGGCTCATCATCTGAACTGTTGATGCAGCCGGTATGCACTTTATGGAAGCTGTGTGTCAACGGTTTAGGCTTTTATAAGGTCTATATTGTACCTGCACCCGATTTAAACTTTTACGAGCACATTTGAACCAAAGAGCAAACTCAGCTGGGTGCTTTTTTACTTCTGATTTTACTCAAAGCAGCTGCAGATATCAGGAGCGTAGAGTATGGTGGGGAATTAAAGGAAAAACTGAACCTTGACACCTCTCAAAAAAAAAAGCTGTTCTTTCCGTTCTCTGAGTGGTCTCTTCAAAGCCTGAATAAAGGTCAACAGAAACACAAATGGCACAGAGATGTTAGATGGTTGTCTGTCAAAGGCCCAGGAATACTTAAAACCACCTGAAGCTTCCCATCCACTGGCATCAGCTGGACCTTCAGCCCGGTTGCATCATTTGCTGGGAGGAGTTAACTATGTGGGTATGAATAGTTGTCATCTCACTTTGTGAGTCCTCCTTCACATTAGTGACCTGTCCAGGGTATACCCCGCCTCTCACCCTATGGCAGCTGGGATAGCCCACCCCATGACCCTAATAAGGATAAGTTGAAGAGAAAGAATGGATGGATAAAACAAACAAAAACCTGGGACGCCTCTGGCTCTTCATCATCTAATAATAAGTAAGTAGTTTATTAAATCTGATCTTACTCATTAATTTTACTGTTCTGGAAATGCTTATATTTGGATCCAGCTGGGCTGTATTTGAAATAATATGACTTTGACTTTGAGAATCGGTGCCAGCAGTCTCTGGAGCTGCTGTGCCAGGCTATAAATGTGCTTTTTAATTCTGCTTAGTTAGATATTTTAACACAGGACTCAGACAGAAAGTGAATACCATGCAGTAGCTGCATATTGCTGCACTGGAACTGAAAAGACAAATTCACTCGACTGCCTGAGATCACACTGAACTTTCCTTCTCCATCATAAATTTACCATAAGCTGGAGTCCTGTGCCAGCCATCCTGGTCTTCTAGGTAAGTCCAGCCAATCACAGATGAGTGTCTTATTTCCTTACTTCTGTTCTGTCTCTTGTTCTTTCTGTTTAAGTTCAGATTAAGTGAAGCTGCTGTAAAACCCTCACACCTCCCTAAGGTTGACTTTGTTTGAATTCCAGATGTTGCAGATGCTTCCAGGGCTTCACCTAATGATGGCTGGCAGATGTTTTAACACTAGCTAACTGAAGTGAACAAAAGAGGAAACACTAATCAGCTTTAGAGATATGTTGTTTTGCTTTGCTTTCCCTCGTCCCACGCCAGCTGTTCATGCACAAGTGTGACTCAGATAAAATGTCCCTTAAAATATTTAACTATTCCGTTTATCTATCTATCTATATATCTATAAGGTTTCCCCAAGTGATTTTTAAGAGTATTCAATTCCTAAGCGAATTAAATACTCTTGCAACACCTTGTGACTGGGGCAGTGCTGGGGGCACATCCAGATGTTTACATTATAAATAATTAATTAATGTAATTTTACTATTTTAGTACACACCAAAGACCATGACTAATAGTGAGAAAATGTGAAATGGGGGGGATTAATAAATTCTTCTGTGTAGATGATGTACCACTTGAAGAAAACAGAAGAAACCTGCTACAACCTAGAAGACCCTCCCCATAAGGTTGTATTGACTTTGACTTTCAAGGTTGTTGTAATTGTAAAAAACTATTTTTTGCCTTATGTAGTTTACTCCCTGTATGTTGGCACAGATTTCAATAAGTCACTGCAGCTATTTCCCAATTTTCCTGGCAAAATAAAGTGTTGTTCATGACCTGAGCACCTTTTTTAGGGAGAAAAGGGTGCAGATATTTACCGGCGAGGTGCATTAGTGCAAAATGGACCCATGGGGACTGAGATGGACGTTTAATGTGCCTCACAGAGTATCTTTCTGAGGACGCAGTGAACCTCCTGACCCTGATTTCAGAAGCAACCGAGCCAGCGTACGGATGAGATGGCGCTGACATCGATAAAGGAAACACTCATGGTTAGATGATACAGGGATGACACAGCATTTGGGATTTGTGGCGAGTAAGCAAAGCGCAATAATCTCATTGGATCCCTTCTGCTGGTCACAGGGTTACAAGAAATTATAAAGTGTGAAACATTTGGTTGGAGTGCATTGCTGCACACTTTCAAAAGCAGCAGATTATTCTTTCCCCCCCCTCACTCGCCCTCTCTTTTTGCACACAATTTTTTCTCCTCTGCAAACACAGGCTTTTCCCAGGGAGGCTTGATTTACTGCACAGTGGAATTATGGAAAGGGAAAGCTTCCCAACACAAGGTGGCCGGCGCGAGGCTGTTGCCAGCCACCGTCTTGATGCTGGTGTTGCTTTATGAATCCTGCAGATGGAGATGATTTGTCTTCTCAAGGGGAAGCTTTGACGCGCACGGCTTTGATATGCATTGTCGCCCGTGTGGAGATCAAAACGCTGGACGTCTATCAAAAACCCCGAAGGCCAAATTCTCCAAAGAGAAATAAAGAGAGAAGAGCGTCTGTCAGCAGCGCAGCCCTGCAGACCGTTCTGTGGTCGGCTGTGAGGTCCCGGCGACCTGGCCCTGCTGACGTGTTGGGCCTCAATGCTGGCTCTGGCCTTGACCAGAAGAGGGAACACGATACTTAAATCATTCATAATTAGCTCCTTCCCTTTGCTTAATAACACGTGAAGATAAATGACTTCCAAGAATTTTCCAAATGGAAATAGTCGGTTTGGAATTAAAAGCTAGAAAATGGTCTGGGAGCCCTGTATTGTAGTGGTTCAGCCTTTGCCTTAGATTAGTCCTGCTGACAAACATTGAACCCCCTCTGTAGCACATTTTTTTGTCTTTAAATGTAAAACAACAGAGAGTGCTTCATGAAAATAAACATTTATTATCTTTTTACATGGTCTACTTTATACACACAGTTAAATGGCCCGGTGGAGCCTCACAAACCTCACTACATAAGGAGGAGAAATCTTATACAAATGTCTCCCCGGTCTTAAGACAAGCTGAGCTTCTCCAGGGCGCTGTGCAGGGTCTTGAGGTCTTCCCTCATCTGGCTCAGGGCATTTTGGATCTTACTGGGTTGATCCAGGACCTCCACACTGCAGGTGAAGGGGTCATAGCGGACGGTGAAGGGGCGCTTGATGTTTGCAGAGTATTTCCTGTGTGCGTAAAACAAATTGAAGACAAATATTACAAAGAGAACATTTTAGTGACCAGAAATGTCTGGGAATCACTTTGGAGATTTTCTACTTGGTCTAATAAAGAGTGATTCTACTGAGATCAACTGTAGGACCAAAGAGTAACTGATTGGTTTATCACGCAATGTCATGCCCACTGGTAGAGTGGGCTACCATACTAGATGTGATACAACCACAGGTTGCTATGGAAACATATACTGTAGTGTGGTTGGCAGTGGTAATGGCTGCAAAGATGGTGCTTGAAATGTATGAGCAAAGGAATGACTTAAAATAAATAAAAGAAAGTGTATGTTTATTGCACATTGTTGTTATTATTATTATTATTGTTATTGATATTGCCCCACAAAAAAAGTCCAGGGAAGTAGCCAATGAGGTCAGCTGTTAGCATTGATTAGGGCTATTTCCCTGTTGTAAAAGCTGTCCTTGTCCCTCAGCAGCCTGAATCTCCTGCCAGACGGCAGCAGCTTAAACACCTGGTTTTCCTGGGTGTGTGCGATCCCGTAGGATGCTATGTGCCCTCTTGAGACAGCGAGTGCTGTACAGGTCCTTCAGGGAGGACTTGTACAATTAACAAGTAAAAGTCAAGTGGTTGGTCATCATGTGTGATTCGACACATTGGCTTGTTTTTTTTTGGAGCCAGTAGGGACCATATTTGGACAAGAGTGAGTTAAACTCTACAGGTGCCACTCACAGGCACAGATATCTGCTAATCAGTGCAAGTAACAAACACATAAAATACTGGAATGTCACTCAAACTGAGGCACAAACATCTGGATGGTCTGCACCTCACAGCAGGACATTATTAGCCAGATAATTCTCCTAAAAAATGCTCCGTAGAGAAGCAGAGACACAGCAGAGAGGTCCACCTAGTGAGTCCAACTAGTGGAGGTGAAGCCTAGCAGACAGTCAGCAGCTCTAACTCCAACCTCTCATTCAAATGTCATCGCTTCTCGTTCAAAAAGACCAGAGCTGAGACATCATAACGTGCATTAATAACTAGTGATGTCACAGTAGCTGTGTCCATCATGAGAGCAAAAAAGAGGACATCAATTTCTCATATATTTATAGGATATAGGATATATAATACACACACACAAAAAAAGTGAGGACCTCCATGAACGAATATTTAAGGAGGATTTCTATGTGTATTTAAAACTTTTGCTTATACCTCAGCTTTATCTTTGCATCCTCGAAGCTCTCAGACACAAAGTAAACAGGCTGGTAGGTTTGGTCCTGGTACGGCTGGACCGCCGTCTCCTCCGGGGCGAACGGCTTGTACTCGGGCTCGTTGGACAGGGCGTACTGGAAACACAGGTCACCAGCAGTGTCAGACAACATTGCAGGTAAATGCAGAAACAGAGGACATCTGTGTCTGAGGAAACTCACAACAAGCTCTCCGTAGGAGGACAGAAGTCCAGCACCGTAAGCCTTTACTGCCCCGTTCTGCTTGCAGAGGCCAAACTCCACAGTGAACCAGTATAACTGCAGAGTGCAAAAAAAGGGGGGGTGGATAAAGGTGTTTACCACTAGATGGCACTAAAGGCCATTAAAGTGCAGAGAGAGAAGCTGCAAGAATGTGTTAAAAATCACTCGTTTGCATTTAAATGTTCTATTTTTGAGGCTAAGAATCGTACCGTTGACAGTTTCTCAATGTCCTCATCAGAAGCTCCGAGTGAGGCAAGTCCAATCTCCTGAAAACATCCAAGTTTATTAATAAATAATTATTAAAAGTCGCACGAAGAACAAAAACAACCTAAAAGTTCAGTCACCTGTGAAAACTGGGCGAATTCCTTATCTGCCAGCATGGGAATATGTCCGAGCAGCTCGTGGCAGCAGTCTCTGTGGGAGCGGCGTGATCTTTTATTATCAAAGTAAAAGCAGCCGAGAGCATAAATAAACAGCTCAGGTCTTACTAAAAACTCACGGCTCGGGGGAGTGCATGGGCGCAGAGGAGTGTCGGATGTACTGCGTGCACTGAAACACCCTGAAGGCCAAACTGGCGAGGAAGTCTCGGGCTGACAGTAGGCCGGCTACTGGGCGCAGCTGGAAACCAGTTCTCTCTGAAGTTAACCAGAAAAAAAAGGGGGAAAATAAACTGTCTGTTTTGGTAATCTTCTGTTTCTGCATCTTTATTTTCTCACATTTTTTTTTTAAATTTCAGTCCTTGTTTTCACAACAAGGATCTTTATATAACACAAAAACAGCATTAAGACACAGCACTGTAGTCCCAGACTCCCCACTTGTAATGCATCAAGGGACGCATTAATAATCGTGACACTTAAAAATACATACGAATGATCACTTTTCATCTGCTTATGTGTCCAAATGAAACCTAACTAATGAAAGAACATAGCCAATAGTGTCACCTTTCAGGAAGGCCGACACCTCTCGTAGCTGAGGGATGCGGTCCTCTCCGTAGCCGCACTCTTTCTCCAGCTGCTGCAGGCCGTCCAGGAACTGTTTGCAGGCCAGACTCGGGTAAATGCTCCTCAGCTGCTGGTAAACCTGCCTCCTTTAAACACAACCATCCAAGAGCATTACTGTGATGTAATCACCCCCTCCGCTGTGCATCTACAGCCATGACTGCAGGCTGGGCTGCCTCACCATGTAGATATCTCCTCTGGTGTGTACTCCACCACAGGTAGCGGGTCCCCCCTGCAGGATATTCACAAACATCAGTCCCCATGTGTTCAATAATCTGCCAATAAACTATTTTTAAACTAGATCTGATTGCATTCACATGACCAGTTAACCCAAAAAGATACAAAACGTAAGATAAAAATATGGAAACTATGGCACTCAAATTTTAAATTAAATATCCTGAAGTCAAAGCAATAATCTGCACAGTATAGATAAGACATTACTGGTGGAGACAATCCAGGTGTTCAGTAGGAGGCACTATAGAGCTAAACACATCCAGCTTTTTATTTATAGCTTCACCTGGGAGGTTGCAGCATCTGATCGGGTGTTTTTCTGATGACTTCTTTCTTTGTACTGCTACAGCTAACAATTCAACTTTGCCTATGCATCATTTCAGCCTCACATTTCAAACTTTTCACCACTTTTAGACTGAACGTTTTAACCCGGTAATGCCAAATGTGAGCTTTTCAGACATTTACTTTACATCATCATTGTGGAGGGACTCACTGTTTGTATCTGAAGGCCAGCTCAGAGATGAAGGTCCGTCTCTTTCTGTATTCAGGATCATTGTATCCCTGCAATAAATGGATCATTACATTCTATTTTGCCTTTATTTTGTCTTTAATTTAGAAGCAGATATGTAAACCACTCACTGGATGGTCGTGGTCCATGTCCGGATCAAATTTGGTGATCAACATGTTGCATCTGTCGAGGTCTTTTATCTGTCGGGGAAACCAGGGCACTGTGGTCGAGTGCAAACAATATAATTAATGCTCCTGCCATCCGTCTGACTGGCTGTTATTACGAGTGGCGCATGCAGTGGTTAATGAGTCCTGTGATAACACGATAAAAGCACCAGGGTGAATCAATGATCAGACACTTGCCCTTTTCCTCTGGCATGCAGCGAACGTCGTCGGCCACTCTCTTCAGCGAGTTCACGAACACATCCAGGTCTGAGCTGTGAACTTCACACTTCATGAAGAACTCCAGGTCTGCCGTGCTGTTCTTACACTTCCTCCCTGCTCGGCTCTCGATGTGGAGGAGCTTGGCTTCAAATGTCTGCAAGAGAGTTTAAAAAGTACAAAGATGTCATTTTTCTGCTTTTCCTTCAGGTTTTTTCTTCAGTTCTGATGCTGGTCTTCAGTTTTACCCCATAAACATGAAAAAATCTTTCTATTTGTCACTCATTTCTTGAGCTCCACAGGTTGCTAAAGAAAAATCACCCACACCAAATAAATCTTCACTTACCAAACGCAAATTAATTGTTTTGTTTGTTTAGCTTTATTTACCCAGAAGAAAAAATAAGATTGACAAGAATGACAGAAGTACAGTTTAACTAGATGAAATCAATTAGTAATTAGTAAGAAAATGTGCATTTAAACATGTAAAAAATGACTCTAATAAAGAGGCATTTTGGTGATATCTTGTAGTTTTATGCATAGTTGCTAATAAAAATGCCTACAGCAGCTTTAATGCCTGATAATTGACATCCTTTTATACAGAAATCCCTCTTCAGTAACACCAGCTTTAAACTTTGCAGTAATTCTGAACATTCTTAAGGTTTTAATGGAATGGATTCTGCACACCCTAAAATTTGGACAAATGTGCTTTGTTTATGGCTCTCTGTAGTTTTTTTTTCTAATTTATAAAGTTATATACGTGTCAAAAAAATAAAACAAAGCCAGACATTTTAACCTGGCTTTAATCAAAATTCTGATTTCTCTTCAGGAAATGTGCGAATTAATGCATATTTAGATATTTAATGCATTATTATATTTTACAAAATCATCAGTGAAGAACTAGAGAAATTTCGTGGTGATCTGGTTTCATTTATTTTAAAATAGCTCTATCGCATTATTCCGTGTTTGAAACTCGTTTAACAATTACATTTATGCTCATTTTAATTTAGAAAGTCGTCCCACGAGTCTTTGTATATGATGCAGGGCTTCCACACCTCAGTCTCAGGCTCACCTCAAATATTTTCCCCGTTTTGAAGAAGCCCGCGTTTTTCTCGCTGCTGAGGGCGAACAGAACGTTCAGAGTGACCCTGCCGTCCTTCTCCTCAAACACGAAACCGTCTCCGTACCTGGAGGGCCCCGGGGAGCCCGCCGAGCCGCTGCCGCCGGCGCTTCCGCGCTCCCGGCGCGCGTCCTCGATCAGGCTCTGCTTCCTCCCGCTGAAGGTCTGCACCACACCGTCCGTCTTCATCTCTGCTGGAGCTGAGCGCTCGGACAGGTTTAAATAGCCTCCTCTCCTCTGGAGGCTGTATGGAGATGAGCTGCTTGGAGGCCTGCTTTGCGTCACGGTGGTTTTTTCTTTTTATGGGGCACAAATATCAGGAGGGGACTCTTCAGAGGCACTGAGGCAAAACCATTAAGGGTTACGTAAACGTTACACAGTCCTGGTTATAAATAGAAATTCTTACTATGAAGATTATTATGTTCGCTTCTTATTTTACTGTGTTTTGGGTACTGGGGGGCAGCTACAGGAACAGCTATCTGATAGGACAATATTTACGGCAGAGCAATGAAGGCTGCAGGTGAAGAAGACTCCAGTGAGGTGAGCATAACCTCACCTCATGGAGTATGAAATTACTCCATAAAAGGAAGAGAGCACACTGATCAGCCTTAGTAATAATGCTCCATCTGACCTAAAAGATGGATTTATAAGTAAATGGCCCTTTATTTTATTCACTGAAGTGGTGGTGTACAAGAGAGGGAGATGTTTGTGTTTGTTCCAGCTATGCCAAAACAAAGCAATATCCTGTAGCACTGACAGTAAACACAGGAAGTAAAGTGAGAGAGAAGAGATATTTATTAAAACCGTCATGCATATACAAAACATTTAATTACCGGTAATCCAGATTAAATGAAATATAATAACAGAAAGACTCCTGTCATTTTAAAAAGCATAACAACCTGATTAATGCAGTTAGCTAACAAAGAAATGTTTATTATACAATATTTTACTTTGAAAAGCTGTTCTTCACATAACATTAATGAGGTTATAATCCTACTAATCTCCATAAGTAACAGACTACACCCAGCTAAGATTTCAGGATTCCTACTACCTGATTTACAACAATATAGTCACTATCTGACTTGCATATGTGTTTTAATACAAAGAAGTTGAATCTCTAAGCATGACGTTTAAAGAAGCCACAAAGAAAATCTCGGGAGGGTTCTCCAAGTCTGATGTCCTGTCCTGTTATTCCAGCTTCCGCAGGGCTTCGCACAATTTCCCCATCTCACCTGAAACAGAAGAAAATAGAAAGGTCAGAAGAACAACTGCTGCTGTATGTTAATGCTCATCGCGTGCTTTCGTATTCGTGGCCCCTTTTGATTAAATTCAAAAACATGGTGGAATTGTTTTTTTTAAATTTAGCTGTTTAAAGTGTCATCCAATGATACTGTGTGCCACGTGGCTCTCTTTTACACACTGAAGTTATAAACACACCTACAAAGCCCTCCTCCATCCTCCAAATGCATTTAAGGAATCAAGACGTCCTTAAATGTTGATTGACACTGATTTGCAGATCACAGGTGGAATGATGCACACAGAGGTTTGGAGTAGACCCCCCACACCTCTGCAGCTCTTAGCCTTAGCACTGAATCCCCACAAGGATGTGTCTCCTATACACATCATTGCACCTCGCCCAACTCTCAGTGGTGCTCCTAAGCTGATCGCTGACTTCAGGAAGATAAAAATGGACAGTAAGCTTTTTATTATTAGCAGGATCTGTGTGGAGAGGGTCACAGACTTCTGTTTTTTGTGAGTTTACATCAAGGAAGACCTGACTTGGTGTGTAAAAACACCACAGAGCTGATAATTTTACTTCCTGATGAACTTTAAGAAGAACATCTCTCAGAGACCATTAGTGTCCTTCCACCAAAGCTCCATAGAGAGCATATTAACATATTGTTTCTATGTTTCTGCTGCAACATCCACACAGTCCAATAATTTACTGGATGCCCCCTCCCAAGTCTGGAAGATTAGGAGTTCCTGCTGCCTCAGAAAGGTTAATCATATTGCAATGGATCCATCAACGTAGTCGGCTAGTGTTTGAGCTTCTACTGTCAGAGTGAAAGTACAGAACAAGTAAACCCTGGCTTTGCTACTAAATGTCCACAGCAGCTCTCATGGCTGCTTATTCTTTCCACTTTTAAGTTTGTCTCTTTAAACTCGGTCTCAGCTCTATGTTGCAGCTGGGTGTCATAACATATCCACACTATGCTTGGAGTTTAAATCTGAGGTGGTCAAAGTCAAACATTCATTCAAGTTAAGACATCTAATGTGATATTTCCAGATGATTAGTAACAAGTAATTTGACCAAAGCTGCTTACTGTTGATGCTGTCTGCCAGGTTCCTGAGCTGCTGGGTGTTGTCCAGCACTTCGATGCTCTGGGTGTAGGGGTTGTAGCGCACTGAGAAAGGCCTGGGGATCGTGCCTGCAAATTTCCTGCAGAGAGAGCGAGATGAATGATTAAACTCTCACATGCACTGTAAACTTTAGAAAAACAAAACAAAACAAAAAGTATTCCTACCTGACTTTCTCTTTGGCATCTTCAAAGCTCTCTGCCACAAAGTAAACCGGCTGGTACTCTGTGATCGGGTACTTCTGCTCGCTCGTCTTCTCGGGCTCGAAAGGCAGAAGTTTGGGCTTTTCTGTTAAAGAGTACTGAAAGAAAAAATGTTTTTTTTTTTACCGTTTTATTTTCTCAATGAGCATCTCTATTCCTGTCTGTAAACGGGAAGTGCGGCACGATTTAAGACTCTGCTGACTTGAGTGAACATCCTCTGCTGACAGCAGCTGATGTAACTCATGACCTCGATAGCAAGTCTTTGCCCCCACCTGAGTGCTTACCCACTGAACCACTTTACCATTGCCCCACTGAGCAACTCCCCCAGTGACACATTAAACCTGAACCTGAGTGGACCACTAACCCACTGCCTGCTGTTGTGCACTAAGGCAAATGTATTATGAAAAATAATGTACAGAAAGCAAAATGTTTGTGGAGGTGCTTCATCGCTGTGACTGTGATGCTTCCTCTTACCTCCAGCTCTCCAAATGAAGACAGCAAGCCAGCTCCATAAGCTTTGATCTCAGAGCCCTGCTTACAGAGGCCAAACTCCACGGTGAACCAGTACACCTGCAGGACACACACCTGGGTCATGAGATGTGACTTATGCACCACAAGCAGTAAAAAAGTAAGGAAGGTTTGGGGTTCAGAGGAAATCTAAGGAAAAAAGTTTTTTTAAGCAAGATGATGACATAAAAATTGCATTTTTATACGGTGTAAAGTTCTAGTTGAATCGAGCATACACTTTGAAAGCGGCCCAATCTTTTTATTTTTTTAATATTTATTTATATATGTTTTACTTTATACTATTTTTTTTATTGTATTCTTTTTTCAATATTTTTGGGTTTTCCTTCATTTTTATTCCCTTCTTTAAAATTCATCTTTCCTTGTTTTATTTTTTTTTTTTACCCCTTTTTTT
>VUQR01011944.1:18212-37773 GCA_015108515.1 Hemichromis elongatus
ATTTTTGTAATAAATGTGTTTAGTAGCATATATGTCTTGGTATTTCTAGACATATATGCTGCATTATCAACAGAAAGCATGAACACTAATTCAAGCTTGTCTTGACCAATTTCTGCATTTAGAGACAATAATGCTCCAACAATGCGGCAGCCGTTTTTTCCATGTTATATCAAAGCAAACATGGACAAAATGCACTTCTTATATTTACAATCCCAAGGCTCTATAAACTAAAGATGACTGTAATTAATGTTTTAATTAAACCTGTGTTTACCCTGCAGCGACATGTCAGAATAGGCCGTTAGATTAACAAACAGGTTATTTAATGTGGTTTAGATTGATGCAATCTTTCATAATTAGAGGCTCATATCTATTACCACTGTTTGTCTTGTACACAGAACTCACGGTAGCAAGTTTCTCAATGTACTCGTCCGGGGCTCCGAGAGATGCAAGGCCAATTTCCTGTGTGGAATCAAAGCACATGGATTAAGAGGAGCTGCTCATGCTGTCAGACAAGGCCAGGATAAACTGATGAAACTCAGATATTTCAACTTTTGTGCTACCTTTTTTACTTTTGGTCTAATCTGAATAATAGAAAAGGTAAAAAGTAAGTGTTAATCATCCTCTTTATTGTTACCTGTGAGAACTGCGCAAAGCTTGGATCAGCAAACAGAGGAACGTGTCCCAGGAGCTCGTGGCAGATATCCCTGGATTAGAAACAGAATTTGCTCGTTAATTCAGAAATCTTTACTTCCTTGCGGTAAGGAAGAGTTTACTTCACTTGTAATCTATTTAGTTTTATAGACTGAGACACTCACGGCTCAGGTGTGTACGTGGGCTTGGAGCCGTGGCGAATGTACTGTGTGGAATGGAAGACGCGGAACGCGAGTCCAGCCAGGAAGTCGCGGGATGAGAGCAGGCCGGCTACGGGGCGAAGGCGGAAGCCTGTGCACGCTGCAGGAGAGCAGTGGGGAGATGAAAGAGATGAGACAGTGAGCGTTTGTTTGCTTGTATTGAATAAGAGCATGCATGGATGGGAGCGAGGAAGAGGAAGTCGGGCTCTGTACAGCCAAATGAATTGAATAATGACTCATACATTGGGTTTCATGGACTGTGTGATGCTGCGTGACTCATAACAGAAAGAGATTCTCTAGTTCTATCAATCATTAGAAGAGAATTTATAAATTATAGCAGCTTTGTTACCATCTATGAGCAGTAATTAGTCAGCTATTTAATAGTGAACATGTGTATCTTCATTTATAACTTATATTAATAAACAGTGTTTCAAATGTCTGCAATTTAACCTTGGAGTGATAAAAACAAGCATTTTTTTAGGTGTGGGCTTACACTGCAGGAAACGGGAGACGTCCTCCAGCTGTGGGATGTTGTCTTGCCTGTAGCCGCAGTATTTCTCCAGCAGGGGGAAGACGCGGTTGTGTTCACGGCAGGCGTGAGTCGGGTACAGAGTCTTCAGCTCCCTGAACACCGTTCCCCAGGTGGCCCTCTCCTCCTCTGTGTACTCCACCCTGGGAATGGACTGGCCACTGGAACAGCGGTTACAACAGAAGTTATGTATCCCTCCAAAACATAAACACCACAACACTGTGTTTACCTTAAGTTTTTTTTTTATATATTTAAATCTAATCTTTTTTGTGTGTGGATATTTCCCTAAGTCTCCCTGAACCCAACAAACCTTAGAGGCACAGCTCATTATTGTGAAAAATATGTTTCATTTTACTCCCTGCTCCTATAAGTGTCGTTCAGCATCTAAAGATCCAGCTAAAATCATGTTTTAGACATTTTATCGGTTATATGTGAACATTACTAAAAAGAAAAAATCGATTAATGCAGGTTTTAGCAAGAAGGCTTTTGAGCGTCTACGTCAACGCCAACAAAAACTTCACCATGGTAATGGCTGTAGTTCTACATGTAGAGATTTTCAAATGTCTGGGGTTGAGGATTTTTAGTGGCAGCATCAAAAAATAAATGTGGTATCATTTTTTTCTAATACATAAGCCATTAAAATAATTTAAAATATGATACAGGGCGTCTGTAAGATATTTACCCATCTCTGACAGCATATCTAATATACACAATTATATGGTATTCTAAAAAATGAAATGAATAAATATAGAATTTTTTATGTAATTACTGTGTCAAAGCAGATAAACAATAAAAACAACCTATAGAAAAGCTTGAATGAAGTAGTAGAACCCATACAAACATAAAAATACAAATAAATAAAAATAATAGGTAATTCATATAAAATAGTTATATAATATAATCAACACTTGGAAATTTTGAAAAAAAAATTGATATAATAATATCAATAATCTAATATATAATATAAAATTTGAAATATTGCAAATCCTTTAGGAAATATTGCAAAAATTTATTTTTTTTACTGGTTTGGTATACATAATTTATCACTGGATAAATATGTCAATTTTACTTACATAGCACATTTCAGTACATGTAGACCCAATGTCCTTCCCACAAAAGATAAAAACATAAACAACTCTGTAGGTCTACAACATATGAGGTCAATAAAATCAAGAAAAAAAACTTTACTAAGAAACACTGAATGTTGTGAGGAAAAAAGACAAAATAAACTTCTTTTTTTTTTACCTTTTCCTTTTTTTTTTAATTACCTAAATGGTACTTCATTATTTGTCAGCAGCATTTCAGGAACATGTGAATAAGACTTCCTGATTAGGTGATCCTTTAAACCCACTACTACTCAAGCTCCGCTTGTTTTTAGCCCATAACGTCTCTATGAGCATAAATATATTAAGTAGGAGTAGTTACTGTCTGTAGTTGTAGGCGATGTCTGCAAACTCCTTCCTGCGGGCTCTGTATATTGGATCTGTGAAGCCCTGACAACACACACACACAAATAAAAGCCATGTTAGATCTCATGATTGCAGCCGAGCCACTCAGAGCTAAATCAAAGGTGGAAATCCTTTGGGAAGGCCAAACGCACATACATATTCAAATGAAGCCTTTGTAGAGTGTTTTTCAGCTTATGATGAATGCATTCTGCTTTAATGTCAGTGGCAAAAGGGAGCAATTATCTATAATTACAGGGGCTCAATTAAAGCAATGACATCAATTTGTGTGTGTAGATAGTTTCCATTAGAATGGTTGGCGGAGTGTGGCCTGTCATCTCCGCTGCTTTTAATAAGCAAGCGCGTGGGCGTGAGTGGACGTGCATTCACATGCGCACGCAGAGGGAGGATGTGCCGATGGATGAGTCTGTCCTTACCGGGTGATCAGCGTCCAGCTCGGAGCCATAACTGAGGATCTGGTTGGCAAAACGGTCCAAGTCCTGAATATCATTGGGGAACCATGGCACTAGAGGATAACAGCAGGCATTAAGTACTTTTAATTTATGTTTTAAGTCAACATCAGACCAAACAGATCAGTCACTCAGTGTCTAAAAGGAAAACATTTAGAAATAGAAGAAATATTCAGTGAAAGGTGAAGGGTTAAAGGCTATCTCTGTGCAAAGACGAATCTAGTGGTCAAGCTATTTTAACAACTAAAATAACCAAGTGGGGTTGTATTCATACAGGAACACTTTTTTATTAACTCTATTTGTGTTTATTATACCCACTACACTCTAAGGAGTTAACCAAAATATCTGCATCACACTTTGGGCATTAAGTGTCCGCCTCCTAAATCTATAAGAAATTAGCCGTGGAAATTACAATTAAATCACGCAAGGTAAAAATATTCCATATATCCTAAAAAACTAGACAAATTCATAATTTCTATGATTAAAAAATATCATAGTATCATAGTGACATATATATATACAGTATATGCTCATATATTACCCCATTATTATTTATTTATTTTAAAACTTTAAAGCTTTTCTTTTTAACTTACAATGACAGGAAAAGCAGCAAAAAAACGACAGTTTTTACATTTATTTTGTCATTTCAACCTAAAAAAAGACTCCTTTTGTTTCAATCCGCAGGCTGAAACTGAAGTTTTTTCCATTTAAGGAAAAAGTTAAAAATCAGTTAAAGCCTGAACATTATTTTATTCCTGACTTATATAAATGACTGCATTTCACATTAATATTGATGATAGTTACGCGGTGCGTTTTGCCTGCAGGATTTTTTTCAGTGCTGTGGCATTTTGACACTCAACAGAGCCGTACACAAGGGGGGCATCTGCTCATATGGATTTATGACACTCAAACAACAGTGAGGCCCAATCATTAATCTGCATTTGTGCAGTGTGGTCCAGCCTGAGGCCCCCGCAGAGACAATAAACCTGTTTAGGCTGTCTCCAAAACTGGCCATAAATATCCTCCTTGTCCACTTGACCCCGACCAGTACGCCACAGAGTCTATGCTGATGTCAGAGAAGGATCCATGGTGGCCCTGTCTGTCTCAGTCTGCAGTGACCTTGGCATGTTCTCTGTCCCTCGGTTAGTCTGGGGTGGAGACACAAAACTCTTCTGTTCCTGCCAGGCCTGTTGGTTCTCAGTAGCTAAACTAATGTCATTCTGGAAACAACTAATAAAAGGGGCAGTGGGCCATCATTCTCATGGGCGACACTGGCTGTCAATTACTAAGTCTGGCGTAGCTCAACACCGAGCGCCATGCCCAGTTGGTTGATGAATGATTGTTTCAGCTGTAGTGGTGTCAGCTTATTAGATTTATTTATTTTTTAACCACAGCTGTTTCTGGTCCTCAGAGAACACACACTAAATTTTCCTCTATTACCAAAATCTTTAATCTATATGGCACAATATTACAACTACTACTCCTATTATTACTGGATAAGGTGTTGTTGCTATCTTTCATTTTCATTTATGTTTTGAATTCAAATATATTGCTATGAAGGTTGGCACAGATATCAGGGGTCCCCAGAGGATACACCCATATTTTCCTTTGGTATCAGAATGAGCACAAAGGTTTTAGAACGATGCCACTCCTAAACATAATGGATGGATAAACACAAAGAAATGTTTGGTCCTCGGAGGATAATCCCTCCTTCCTTTGTTAACTCTTTAATGATGAGGTTGGCCCTTTTTTTTCTCCTTTTGAAACAACTGAAACATCTTACCAGCGGATGGCTGGTTTGACTTGTCCTCAGTATACACCCTAACTTTTGCTTGAGCACCACAATGTGTTCTAGAGAGTTCTATGTAGTAAAACATATTTACATCTTGGTTGGCTTAACATGAAGCATGGTGATGACATTTTCCCAGAGGATGATTACTGGTATCTATTGCATTGAAATTTGGTATAGATATCAAGGATCCAAAGAGGCTAGACAAAGTACAAGGTTTGCTGTGTTTTGTACTAGAATGTCTAGTACATCTGGTACCAATTTTGATAATTCCCAGAATCCACTTAAAATTACACAGATGAAGAAAAAGGCCCTATGATAAAGGCATTTATGATCCCCAGAAGATAATCCCTATTGTGCTACATTTTTTGTTATTTTGCAATAAATGATCTTGTTAAATGGCTGTAGGTATTGATACCCCTCTTGTAATCAACTAATCAACTAACATGAGAATATATCTGTAAATTCACATTCACATGCGACATAAATTCAGATTTAATAATTTCATCATGTTGCTGATTCGTGGTCCTCTTGTTCAGTGGATATCCTCTTAACACTTCCTCACTCACCTGTGTTCTTCTCTTTGTTGCGCGTTAGCTCATGCACATGGCCGCTGATTTGCGTGCGCAGGCAGTCAATGACCTCATCCAGGGCCTGAGAGCATGTGGAGTCTACGTTGATGAAGAACTCATACTGTTCATTGTTCATGCGCGATGGACGGGACTCGATGTGTGTCAGGTTAACGCCTTTCTCCTGCAAAAAAGAAAGAGGGGTCAGCTGTTTATATTTTTATGTTTATGCTAATCCACGCATGTGTTTTGTATACGGAAGTTTTCAATTTGTGTGAGAGCGGTTTTTAATAAAAAATTGTCCCGCAGCACTGCCTTTGTGCTATCACTAGAGGGTGGTGTGCTATCAGACTTTGTGAGGACCTCAGGTCAGCTGCCTCAAACTCTCTGCCTGTACAGTGACTCTGAGCCAGACACTGGATACATTCTCTTAGTAGAGACACGTGGGATGCATTGTAATAGTTAGTGCACAATTGTATAACTCTTGGGAAGCTTTCAGAGTTTTATGGTTGCAATTCAAGAACTGTCCTTGATCTTAACATGCAAAATGGTTCTGGCTTGTATGTGAATTAATTTCATATGGTAATTATCACCTAAATATGTTTTTGTTTTTGTGCACGTTTACGTAACCTTCTGGAGGGAGTGTTATGTGTTTGCTCTGCTATAGGCTGCAGAGGAGGGCGTAAGCAACCCAACACCACATTTTCTCCCATCTGGATCCTATTCATGGGTCATGTGGTTCTGCATCCCCCCCAAAGAGTCACTACAGAAATGACCAAAGATGAGACTAGGATGGCATTTTTTGAATTTCATTAGTTTGAAGAGATTTAAAACAGAGTTTTTCAATTAAAAACAAAATAGTACTGTGTAATGTTACTGTAATTTTGCTTAATAAATTAAAAAAATATCACACTTCAAGCCATTTGTGAGGCCATCACAGCAAATATGATATGTATATGTATATGTAGCCGACAGATGTACTTTCGGATTTTTTAATTAGTTTGGGATTGAGAACCGTGTCCCTGTGATCATAATAAATCTGTCCATGACTACAAAGAGAAGTAATTCAGTGTGCGTGCCACTAGCAGCCTGGTCCAGCTTAACATAACCAATTCCAAGTCCTGAAGCAAGCATGGCGCAGCGGCAAATCTGTCAGATTTCTGTACCCCTCCGAACTGTCCCTTCACCGTGAGACCACTGACAATAACCCCAGCTGAGGTCAAGGTCAGCCGTTAGCATGACTCGTCACAAGAAAGCCATGCCGCTGTGTCACATGTGCGCTGAAACCTGGGTGGATAAGCAGTCCGGCAGCTCTCTGAATGAAATGTGAATGAACACGTGATGGTTGGCCAAGCTGTGTGGCTAAACGTTAGCACATGGCTCAGTCGTTTTCAATTTATCAGTAAATAAAAACACACACAACAGAAGAGAAAAAATGGAAGTCCTGGAGCACAAACTCTTGAAGCTTTGTTTTTTACACCATCATTTACTTTAAAGCATGTGAGTGGAGTCAGCACGTGTTTCACCACAGCTGGGAGAAGATGGGGTCCGTTGATAGTTTGGGGGATCATTTGGCGTGTTTTATTGAAAGCTAAAAAGTTAAGGGGAGTGGGAGGAAGGGGGGTGGAGCAGGGGGAGGATCAGCAGAGCCGGAGCTTATAGGTTAAAAGATAGGTTTCAAAGGGGATCCTGATGTTTACGGCTGCATTTGGAGACTAGCATTTGGCACATACTTGCTATTGATCAGAGTCAACACAGCCACATTTCCACCCACAAAAAATGTGGAAAATTAAATGGCTGAAGAAAACATTTTCTCCACAAAATGCTTTTCATGAACTGAAAACATAATTTTCATTGCTGGTTTTATATGTTATGGTAGTGTTTTAATGCAAAATGTGTAAAAGTTTCCAAATAATAAAAAATAAAAGAAAACAAACTTCAACCTTGAAAGAAGGTCAGATTTAAAGATTAAACAATGAAGGTGCTGCCAGTAGCTATTTCCTCCAAGCACGTAGTCACCTACGCAGAGGCAATTTAGATCGATATGAGAAGAAAAAACAACTGATGTTGTTGGGATTTGAAGGATTAGGCAATAACTTGTTGTAATTTAACTCATCAAATTGATTTTCTTTGGTAAATGTGCAAAAATATTACAAACATGTAACATAGATTCTACAACATAGATTGTTTACCAAAATAATGTGCTAAAACAAATCTACATCAGAAGGACAGTATCTGAAAGGCATGTCCTGTATACAGGACCAGAGAGGTTCATCTGGTCTTTCCCTTGATTGTTTAATGTTCACTGAAGCCTCATCAGAAAAGGTCATAGCGGAAGGGTGACTGTCAAGAAGACATTCTTAAGGAAGAATATGGGGGAAAAAGGGTTGGGTATTCCATATTTTACGTGACCTGGTCTAAAAATCACTGGCGACAGGTCTAATGGAGTGATAACATTTGAAATTTTGGGTTCAAATTGTGTCAAAATGCAAACTGTAGGTAATATGTATGAGAAGGCCAGGAGAGAGGTACAGTAAAGAGTGCCTATAGCCATCTGTAAAACACAGTGGAGGCTCAGTCATGATTTGGGGCTAAATTTTAGCCAATGGTAGTGGGGATCCTGTCAAACCTCATGTAATTATGAACCACAATGCAAAAGCATCCAAGTCTGATCCATTAATTTTTTTAGCATGACAATGATCCCAAAAATGTCAAACCAAACCTGAATAAAAAAACCCACAGTGGAGCACTATCAGTGACTCAGAGCCTGGACCTCAAAATTGTTGAAGCAGTGTGGGATCATCTAAAGGCAACCAATATCCAAATGTGAGCTTTGAGTATCCTTCAAGAAGCCTATCAGAACTATCCCTGAAGACTACTTAGAGGCTTTAGCTACAAGATTTCAGGTGGTTTTGTATAAAGATCATCATATAAAAATTTAGACTCATTATATGTTTATTCTTTTTAAGAAACGTTTTTTCTAACAGAACATAAAGAAGAATTTGTAGATAAAAGTAGCTGTTATTCATCAACATAGTATGTTATAAACTGTTTTACTTTCACATAGGTACAGCACAGCAATCAGTTCACACGTGTAAGAAGAGAGAATTTTCTAGCAACGTTTGACTGGTTCATTATTACTAAACCCCCAGCTGAGATCAATGATGCACCTGCCATGTGTGCAAACCACTGATATACAAACATGTGAGATAAGCTCTGTTTGTTTAGTTTCCTCCTTTAAACGGTCAGAAAAAGCCAGGAGCATGAAAATTATACTACAAAGAGCTTAGCGTATTTGTTCATTTCTTTCCCTTCGCCAAAAGTCATTGTAATTAAATAACATGACTATTTTAAATTATATGCTAAAGCGGAACAATTCCAGAAATAATTTTTAGTGTCTCCTCATGTGGCTTGTTTTGTTTAATGTCAATCAGTAAACACAACTGCTTTGCCACGAACCATTTATTTAAAGAGAAGGTTGACCCCCTCCACCCAGTTATGTAAGATGGACAGATACCAATCTCAATGAAGCAAGCTGTTTCTGGTTTGTTTTATCTGCAGAGGCCAAAGTGTAAAAAGAAAAGGATCCTTGCCTGAATTTTAATTTGTCTGTCAACTTTCTATTCCACTTTCCTATATAATAAATGCTAAAAGCATAAATGTGAATTTATTTAAAATAGTATCATTATTAGTATTACTTTGTTTCAGTTAGACCAGCCAAATTGTTTCTACCTAACACAAATTAGCTATTGGATGTAGCTTAGCTTACCGTAGGCCTAGCTGTTGTTTAACTCTTTACAAAAACTTAAATCAGGAGACACACATGATGATAACATGTTGCTTAGTAAGACTGGGGCTGTTCCTGTGTGGGCTGTGTTCAGGGTGTGTTCCCGTTAGTCTAACAAGGTAAGTAGCTTGTGATTGTAGCTTAGCTTTGAATTAGCGTAGCCTCTCACAAAGAGTGGAATCAAGTAACAGATTAAACAAATGAGGTATAAATACTGAGTTAACTGTTTGGTGTAGAAGGTTTTATTCCATTTCCATATAATACTAAGCCAGCAAGATGTTGATTGAAACGTATTAATATTAGCTTAGCTTCTCACAAAAAGTTTGAATTAAGGTGCTGTAGAAAATACAAAATATAAAATGATAGTTAGTAAGATTAAAGCACACACTGTACCTTAGCTTCTTAGAAACACTGGAATTAAGGTGATGGAGATGAAACAAATGACATATAAATGTTAATTAGTGTACCTTAGCATGTCACAAAAACCAGAAATGAGGGACATGGATATATGGATGGATGAAATGTTATTTAGTGAGATTATAGCTGTGGCTTTACCAGCAACCAGTGGTTGGCTATAGCTCTACATTTAATGGTCCCTTATGAATCTAATTTTTTGCAAGAAAGCCAAGAGGCATGATGTTCAAAATACTGACAATGGTGAACACATTTAAAAAAATTTTAAACTAAATTAAACACAAACACTGTCATACATAACAATTATTTTTGAGTATTAATATACCAAACCATTCACACATTAATTTAGCATCCTATGGTTTACTGCTTGTGATTTTACTTTCCATGACTAAATGAACAAGCTAGAAATCCTATCGCTGCTAATGATATTGAACGGTGCATGAATATCATTAGCATTCAATTTGTCACTGAACCACATTAGGACCCCTGGACTATCCACTGATATGTAAAGCTTACCTCAAAGAGCCTCAGGGCTTTGGCTAAAGCTCCGACCTCTTCTTTTAAGGAGAAGATGCAGGAGATCACCTCTGACTTATTGTTGGTCTCCTCCTCCAGGTACATGGAGCCCCTTCTCTTCTGCTGAGAGATGAATTTAAGATAAATATACAGGGCTTATATAAAAATATAACATGAATGAAGTCATGCATACAGTGTTGTTAATGCAAAACTATAACAAAAATGCAACAGATTCACTTTTAGCACAGCGGCGTTAATCATGATTTTAAAAATTGTTATAATGGTGTTTGGTTCTCCTTTTGTGTGCCTGCCATGTGCAGAAAGACAGCATGTTGTGTAGTTTAAAGCCATTCAGGGCAGCATGTAAAGTAATTTCTTCTGCAGATGTTTACAGATGAGTAAATACAGATGAAGAAATAACAACCTAGTTAATTATTTATTAAACTTAGCATGTTCCATGCCTTTTTAAAGAAACCAACACAAAACTAATCTTTTAAAGAACAGTCTTAACTGCAGGAATTCAACAAATGACTGAATTCCTACATCATTTGGATGCAGAAGGCTTTTATTCAGGCTCCAGTTAAAGATTTCTAATATTGTTACCTTTAAAATCTGATGTAAATAAAATAAAAGCGCGCACACACATCATGTTTACACAGAGCCCAAGCTGATATTGAAGATATTAACATCATGGTCCATCAAAGTTACCTGTAGTTAAATTTAATTGTTTCATTATAAAAAAAAAAGACCCTAAAGGGTGTTTTTGTCATTCACAAACAAAAACAGAAGCCTGCACAGTAGGGAAATTTCTTGCATTTGTTTAGCACTCTGACTTTTTCCATCATCGTCAGCTGCTTTTCACCTCTATTCACTGTAATTCTCTGCTTTGTCTGCTCGTGTACTCTGAATTTTCTAGCTCTGTCCAGCTACACTGTTGTTTTAATAATAACAGACTGGTTTAAATCACTATGGCTGTTTGTTTTGCATAACCTCCACAAAAGAACACAAATAAACTGACGAAATTTAATATAGTGCTAAAAGAAAGAAAATACAGCTGGCTTATAAGTCAGCTATAAATCAGATTTACCCCTGGGACTTGGTCCCCTGTTTCTGCCTCTGGGCTGTAGTTTCCATTAACCTTCTTGTATGCAGCGTCCATCCTCGCGTCCTCCAGGTAGGTAGTGTGTAGTTGTGTGTATGCTGATGTTTGGCTGAGAGCTTGAGAAAGCTCCTCTGTGAGCTCTCTTTTAAAAACCACTCGTGGTTAACACCGGTCCACGTGACACCACACCCCCTCTGCATCGGTATGTCATGGGATAGTTGTTGTGAAACAGAACTAAAGTGGCACATCTGGTTCTTGTTGTGTGCCTGTGGGCCGAGTTTGCTGGTTTTTGTGCAGCAAATTTGTCAGTTTCTGCGCAGCCTGGCCGATGGGAGAACAGGTAGAAATAACCACTGAAAAACTTGCTTTTAATCATAGTTATGTTAATGGGGGGAAATGGTGCTGATATGTTCTTCAAGGCATGGTTTCAGGGGTCTTAGTTTCAGGGTCTTAACCTCCACACTTAAGATATGATTCTGAATATAACCTTTTAGGAGAAATATCTTTATAAAGGTGTATAAGGTGTAATTTGTGTAACTGCACAGGGCAAACACTAAGAATGTGACCTGCAGTAGAAACTAACCTCATGACTGATAAGAGATTAGTGCTCCTGCCATATGGCACTGTATGAACTAATAAAAAGGATAAATCAAACTTTATTTGTCACATACACAACATGTGGTGAAATTGTGTCTGAGCTGCTGACAAGCTGCAGACGTAGCCCTGCCATTCCAGGGCTTGATTTTTGGGGGGGGTCTAGTCAGGACCTTTACTGGATACCGGGTGGGAATCAAAATTGCCACTCCCGCTTTTTTTTTTTAAAGGCTGGCAACTGGTACAACAAGTTACCAGTTTCCAGCCTTGTCTTCCAGATTGTCTGATCTACTGCCATGCAGAGGCTGCGCTTATAGGTTAATGAAAATTGTGAAAAAAAAAGAAAAAGATAACTGTTAAAATGATTTATCCAGGAACTCTCTGGATTCGTCATGCAGTCTCTGGGTCTGGCAGTAATCAGACTGCCTAGCCACTAGTTGTGGCTAGTGAAACAAAAAATGTGGTTAAATACAATCAATTCCTGACTTAACAAGGAAGGAAATTGTTTTTTCCACACAGAACTAGGTTGGTTTGAATAACAAATATGAAAAACCAATACATCAGAAAAGGGGTAGATTATTTTTCACAAAATCTTAAATTGCTTATACATAATAAATATTCCTAAGTCGAAGGTGACTCAATTGATGCACTCGATTGATAAAAGTAATCCTTTATAACTGATACTTTTGCATTTTATAATGTTAATAATAATAATAATAATAAAATAATAATTTTTATTCAATTTTTAATTCAATTCAGTTTTATTTATGTTGTGCCAAATCACAACAACAATCTCCTCAAGGTGCTTTATATTGTAAAGTAGACCCTACAATCTATTATATATTATATATTTTATATTCAAAGCTATTCAAAAATGCAGCCCGGTGTTTCCAATGTCCTGGTGCAGATAGCCCTAGAATTAATTCGTACATATGAGATACTACATTTAATCCTCTTTAGAGATCTAAGCTACAAACTGTCCTACACCATGTCAAACAGAACGATTCTGGTTTTAAAGCAGAAGCAGTCCTTTTGTGTGTTGTGACAAACTGTAAAGTAAAATAATAAATGTTTGAAGGCAACAAGTCCACCCATGGGAAACCATTAAACCAGCTGTGGCGTAATACCTGGTCACACCATCACACCTGATGCTGAGATGATCCACAGGTGCCACTTGAGGGCAGTATAGGTTTGGTAATGTGTTTGGCAGGACACCGGCAACACAAGGAGTAATATTTTTTTTTTTATGTGTAATATTTCAAGCTGAAGCTCTTAAATGTTGTCATTTAAGTTCAGTCTCTAAGCTACACAAGCTTTATCTAAAGCGTCCTCTTTTTTTTTAGCACTAATTTCATGTAATTTCAAAATAAAAGTTCTGATTTATCCCAAATTAGGTGTGACAGCAGGGAGCTAGGATTGTCCCAGAAACACAAACCTGGGTTTGTTTTTAAGGGCTGGCCATGTTGAATCCAACAGTATAATTAATATTAATTAGTAATAATATTAGACAAAGATAACCTGAGCAAATACAAAATGCAATTTTGAAATGACGATTCACTTTATAAAAAGAGAGGAAAAAAAACTATCCAAACTTATCTGGCTAAAAGTGGAAATGCTAAAAGATCTCAAAAAGCAACACATTATACCACGATGTAAAGAAACTCAAAAACATGATGAACTTATTGACATTTGTCATTTTTAAAAGGTTTTGGCACAACACTGTGATCTGTGACTGTTTCGGTGCTTCACATACAAAATATTAGAACATGAACCAAGTAAAATAAGGAGGTGTGAAAGGGGGGGCTAATTAACTACCCTCTGATAATTAAATTAAATATTTTTTAAGTAAAACATATTTTAGTCAAATAATGTTTAAGTTTTCAGTTGCCTTGAAATAATATGGCAAAACAACTTTTACAAAGCTGGATCTCTCCATTTTATAGGCTCTAACAGATCAGCTGGCTGAGCCTGATTGGTCGAGGGTAATTTGATTAAGTTTAAGCCAAGTCATAATTTGACCCATTCCCATGAGCCAGAAATGTTAACCTAGGTTGGTGCATTGTTACTCTGTGTTCTACCTAAACCATATGGCCAGTATGGGTATCTCAAAAACTAAAGCACTTTTGGGGATGGTCCCTGTAGTGTAGATAGAAATTGACAGATTAACTTTCCATATGTTAGCTCATATTCTGCAGGTGTGACTTTGATGAGATTACATTTGTTTAAGTTATAGATAACTGTTTCCAACTTATTTGTTTATATTGTCTCTATCTGACACATCTCATGTTTTGCAGCCAGACACATTTGTAGGTTCAGTCTTTTGGCATGTATTGTGTTTTACTGTCATTTTATTGGCACTTATTGCAAATTTCAGGAGACTCGAATTGCATCTTTGGAGAAAGACTATGGGCACAGTTGGCCCGTGCAGAGTAAAACCAATAAATGTGTGACAAATCTATCCATTCGATCATCTGATGGGACTGAAAACTTTCTCAGTGAAGAGAAATACCCTGATTTTTCATTTCTAAAATACATTTGTGTGTATTTATGCAGCTTTTTTATAGTCATGTGACTGACTGTCAATTAAGTTTTTCTTGCCTTAAGTAAAATATTCCTTATCCATCAGAGGCCCAAAAACATTAAATCAAATTGACATTTCCTTTTTCACACTTAAAAGTAGAAAGAGATGCAAGCAACACTGTAACTCTACGGCAAAAGAGATTTTCAGTTTCATATGCTAAATAAAGTTCCCAGTATTATATCTTAATCATATTGCAGTCTTGAGGTAAAGGTCAGATTCTCCATTGAGTACATTTACTTGACCTTTACAATCTAGTCGACCTTTGTTGGAGGGTTAGCTGCAGTTCTTTCCACTCAATGGCTTTCTTACCTCACAGCCAAAAGCAGTTTAAAGTGATAAATATTCATCCTGAGCCGTTAGCCGGGCTGGGATTTCACCACAATTTCAGTATAATGTAACGAAAGAGCAATCAGCCTCCACCGATATGAAAAACTCAAAGGTCAGATGATTTTTTTTCCCACTCTGTTGCCTCTGAAGGCCTCCTTGAATAAATTTCAATTTTAGTATATATAGTATAACATTTAAAAAAATATTTAACTATTATGGTATTGAAATTGATCCTCCTCAAGGACCTGGATTTGGTGTTGTTAGTGTGAACCCTCTCCCAAAAAACATTGCAGTCATCTTCCACATCTGTAGACCTAATTTTTTTTTTTTAGCGTTTTGTACGTTGTTGTATAAAAGTTATATTGTCTTTTTTTAATGCCAGAACTCCTTATGGAGAAAGCAAGCAGGAAACCAGTCCGCTCCAGACGATATGGTTATATGTAGGGACTACAAAGGTATTCCCAGTCCAAGCCATTATTTGTTTCCCCTTCCTATGGAAGATTCCTTGGATGATGGTTTTTCCCCAGTCCGTCAGATCTTACCCTTTGAGCGATTTCTCCTCAACAGTCGATTCAAATAGACCTGGATGTTCTTTACGTGGTCCGGTGGGCATTGCTGGTACTGTGACTGTTGTATGATATGTAAAAGTAAATAGTACATTTCCAGAAGACACTAAAATCACTAGATGATGTTTAAGAGAAGCTAATCTGTAAATGTTTTATTTTTGTAGAGTCTTTACCTTTCAATATAAAGCGCTTAGAAGCAACTGTTGTTGAAATTTCATGCTATATTAGGGTGGCCATATTTGGATTTCCAAAACAGAGGACACTTGACTCGTCATGAAGACCTTTAATAAAACTGTTTGCATAAAGAAAAATGTAACATTTTTCCACAATTTAAATGATGCCTTCTCTGCATGGTTAATGACTTTTGAAATAAAAAAAATTCAAATAGGCTTTTACAAGTCACCAAGTGCAAAAACACCCTAACTTACTCAGTTAACTAAGTTAGTTCTAATAAGTTAACTCAGTTCCACCACCACTCAGTTAACTTAGTTGATTAATTTTCGCCTCGCACAGCCTTTTTATGTTTTTCTGTGTCCATGTGAGCAACAAGATCACCCGCACCTTTGTTAGACACACAATGTGCCAGCTCTGCACATTTATGTCGGCCGGGACGGTATGCGGGAAATTTCTTTTACGGTTCATCTGAAAAGGTGCACTTGCGCTTCGGCATCTTTTAAACATCACCAGGCGTGCAACTGCGCACCGTCTGTCCCGTCTGTGAGCGCAAAATAACCACTTGCAAAGCAGGAAGCAGTTAAGGTATGACGTAACGTATATGGATCCCCTGTAGGCTCATAAAACCCGGACATTTTTAACAATCTCAAAAATCCCCCCGGATGCCCCGGACAGAACGTGAAAAGTGGACATGTCCAGGGAAAAGAGGACGGTTGGTCACCCTAAACATATGTATATATATTTGTGTGGTATCAGCTTTTAATGAAGTCCTAAATCATACTTACAGCAGAAACAAGCTCTGTCTTTTGACTGTGCAGTGTTTCCAGTGCTATACTAATTTTCAACCTCTAGCCATTGTGTTTTCGCAGAGCAATCTGCGTAACATACCAACGATTTGTCACGTCCAAAGGCGTCCCATGGGAATTGTGGATGGAATCCAATAGCATGACGCTCAGCCGTGTATCCCAGCCCTAACCCTAACCTTAATCCTAACCCTACCTTAACCACAACCTTCCTAGATGGTGTGTTTTCCAAAGCGATTCATGATGAGAGAGTAAAATAAATGTACACGTGTAGTTTGAGTCCAAACGCTTGTCATGTTTCGTCCTGTTTCCGAACGCGTAACACGTAAACATACCGATGCGAGAATGTGTTGCACAGAGGTTTTCTGTGGAATGACACCCCCCCCCTTTAAAAAAAACAGTAGCTGTCTTTATGTGTAGCTTTCATTCTCTTTAATTACAGAAAACTTACTATTTAGTAAAAATATTCTCCAATAAAAAGCGTTGCTTAAGCTGTGGTTTTCTGGGATCATTTGGACATATGGGTAATGCAAAGATGAAACAATCAATTTCTACATCATCCAACCACATTCGTGCAGCCTCGAGTCAAGCTGAGGCCGTAGACTGCATGGAAACGACTGACACAGCCGCCATCATGTCAGTGTGGGGCGGATCTGACTGAGATATTCTGCTTGCTCATAGTCGTGCTCAATATCTAGGGTTGCCTGCTCTGAAGTATACCCTTATTTATTGTTCTTGTGGACACTGATGTGAACCATAAATTTACAAAATGAAGATCATGTTGAATTCATAACTAGTCATGAACCTAATCTGGAAAGTGTTTACTGTGGTCAAAGAGAAAGTTATCCTTGGGTCATTTTCTTAAAGACTGCTATAAAACTAGATTAGTTGGTTATTGGTTATTGGTCAGGTTTAAGGTACTTCTGGGCTAAATCCGTCTTTTGTATACAGTTGTTGGTCCTGTTATTCCAGCTCTGAGGACATATTTCTAAAAAACTTGTTAAAACTTTGACTTGCTAAAACTTCTAAAACTCCTCTGTGTACTTTCAGGCTCATGACTATCAAGACCAAAACTCACTAAATCAGAATTGAGGTCAAAAAGGCTCCTTTGTAAGAATAGGTAATCACAGCATGATACAGTTACAAATGACCCCATTCATTATGTCATCGAATGATTTAGCAGGTGCGCCTGCAAGGGTCATTGCCTAACACCAAAATGACTTGACTGGTGATGAATAGCATCCTCTTTCCCAATGCTATTTTTTGAATTATTGAGCACATTTCTAATCAATGAGCAGAGCCGAGGTGCCCAAGCTCTAAATGAAGCAGGAAGAGTTCATTTATCTGCGGATCTCTAATAAATGGCTGAGATAGAGAAGCTTTATGTGTGGCTCGAGTATAGGCGGATTATAAGAGTTGACTTTTCAGGACATCATGACTCCTTTATAACCATAACACATTCATTTACGCAAACTGAGCTCATAATACACAATAAATTTAAGTATCTAAACAGTGTAATAAAGCTATAAATAGAAAAGTATGTGATACATCATCTTACAGTGTAATATTGTTGAAGTTTGAAAACACAATGGTGGTAAAACCTGTCAAGATCAATTTACTTTTACAGTAGCCTCGAGCAACTGTTCATGTTATTGGACATTTCTGTACAAAACAAAGTAATTTCGGTATGATAGAAGACCTGCAAAATGTGCAGAGGACTGACCCTATTAATCTGCTGAAGTAACCTCATCGCGTACATGTCTGGCTGTTTTTATTTTACAGCTTGCTGCAGTTACATAATAATTTCAACAATAGTTCAGATTCTCTTTTTTTTTCTTGCTCTGCAGACACAATACTAACTTGAAGTGAGCCAAAGTTCAAATGTCTCTAACGTATGCAAAGGCAGGTTTGCTGAAGAGGGACAACAGACAGTTCAAAGTACATGTGCAGCTGCCAAAACAGCACAGCTTCATAACTGGTCTGTGCGTGGGGTTGCAAGATGAAGTTAAGTGGTTATGAGATAATTCACAAGACATAAAGAAACTAAATTTGGCTATTTGTAGGTTTTTTCTCAGTTCTTGTCTGTCTTTTAAATATTGTTTCAAATTGAGTTGCTGGTTAAACTGCAGACAGCTCTTCAATTTCTTACCTTACAATGGTGTTGATATACTTAACACTATTTATTTTTTTATTTTTTTACATCTGATTTTTTCTTGTCCAGTCTCTCTCTTATTGTTGAATCATCAACTCTGACCTGAACTGAGACATGTGAGGCCTATGGTTGTTCTTTAGATCTTGTTCAGGGTTCTATTGTAACCTGATGAATCATCTGTAACCTCTCTATAACCCTTTCCAGACTGATAGATGTCGATGACATGGCATAATGTGTTGCTTTCTGAGATCTTGTAGCCTACTTCGCTTTGTCAGACAGGTTCTATTTAAGTGATTACTGATTCAGCAGTTGTGGTAGCAATAATTAAAAATGGAAATGAGTTTAATGATCTGATTGAAACATGTGTGACAAATATGAGAAAAACCCAGGAAGGTGGCAAATGTAAAAAAACCAAACAAACAAACCATCAGATGCACGGGAAATGGTGTGAACTAACAATAAAAACAACAATAGACTCCTATCACATTTCATTGTCAGCAGCAAGCTTCATCTGAGGTGCTCTCTGACGAAATGAAATGAAACCAGAGGAGAAATGTGAAGACAGACCCCCCCCGTTATAAAATACTGCTACTTGACAGAGAGACACATCTGTGCTGTATGCTCTGAGATCAGAGAGACCACACTGCTCATCAATACAGTGCAGTTCAAACTGACGCCCACAGAGTGGCAGTAGTGTATGGTTTTTCTAGCGAGCAAAACAAAGACAAGGAGGAGTTGGATGTGTGTGTGTGTGTGTGTGTGTGTGTGCGTGTGTCAGAGAGAGAGAACAACACACACAGCAGGCCGTATCTACATTTTTTCAGTATCACTGCCCAGCAGCTTCATGTCGATATGACTGACAGCTGTCTTCAGCACGTGTGTGGCCTGTGAG
>VUQR01011944.1:37793-51230 GCA_015108515.1 Hemichromis elongatus
CACAGTGAGTGTGTGTGGTGCACAAGAATGGCGAATTGCACACACACACACAACACACACAGTAGGCCGTATCTACATTTTTTCAGTATCACTGCCCAGCAGCTTCATGTCGATATGACTGACAGCTGTCTTCAGCACGTGTGTGGCCTGTGAGTTTCAGATTCTCTGCATCTTTATATTTAAATGACACGTTATAAATGTATGCAATGTTCCTTTAAAAATCCTTAATTAGCACCATGTGTCCAATCTTAGCAACAGCCAACGGCGAAAGCCAGATGCATAGAGACAATGCAGAAAAATAAATCAAAATTCCAAATCATATTTAAATTAAAAACTTGAATGACACTGATTTACATATGACAAGATCAATCTGTGTGTGAGACGAGCAGAGTATACCCCAAAGCTGCCAAATGGCTGTCATGTTTGCAAATGGCACAAGGCATCGTAATCTCTCAACAGTCTCTCGTCCCATTGATGTGGCAGACCTGAACCGACCTGCTTAAAACTCCTCTTAATGCTTGGGATTTTCTCAACTTTAGAGTATAACAATACATAGTGACCTGCTGTCCAAATAAGGATTCATTTTTCCACTTCCCATGACTCACAATATGCCGTCACAGTAATAACATGAACAAACAGGCACTCTAGTAGGCTTAGATCACATATGTTTGCCAGGTGGTGCATTGCTGGTTAGGCTTCTGCTTCATTTGTGCCAGCTCCCTCTTTTTGTCATGTTCTGTGATCCTTATAAGGTATCATTTCGCAAAGAAATTAAATTTAAAGGTAAAATAGAGATTTAAAGGATCGAGCATGCAGGTTTATACCTCCATCAAGAGACCAAAGGCATATTAAATGCAGCTAAAAACAGTTCCAACATGTGCATGTTTCATTTTATTTGTCCATTCTTGTATTATTTTATTTTTTCACTGGAAATTTCTCCTCCTTTTAAAAAACATGATTAATTCTTTTCTGCTACAAACCTAACTTGACCTCACAGGAAGAAATTGGATTGGATCTGAGTGCCACAGACACATTGGAAATGAAAAAGTGATACAAGGGCAGGGTTAGAAAAATGACAAAACTTAGAATGATGCTAGTGTAGTCTGAAAGAAAATCTGACCCAACCAATTGCCACCAATAAGGTAATTAATGGACATATCATTGAACATTGGAATGAAAAGAGAAACAGTTAATGAGTGCATAATTGGACACTGGCAACACATAAAAGATCAAATTTAAATATCTGAATTCTTGGTGATGTTATGCACCTGATCTACTGAAGCACGGACTGCTGGTTATATACAATGAATCCTTGTATTATTATGATTTTAAGATCTTTCTTGTATGTTACCAATAAATCACTCATATGAGCCACAGACTACCAATTTAACTTTCAAGTATTTAATGCTATTTGTAGGGAAATCTACGTCAAGGACCCATTAAAATCAATGGAGCACTGTTGAGTGAAGTTTCACTCACTCCAGGACCAGCGTTGGGTTCTAAGGTTGTGGGCCTATAGCGCTGTTTGTATCTGATTTTAAATTTTGCTGATATTCACTATACTAACTGTGATAAAGGAAAATCTGACTGAGAAACAGGACACTACACCCATATGACATTGACTTGCAGGGGTGCCGCCAGAAATTCTGGGCCCTATGGAAACCAAAATTTCTGGGCCCTCTACATTTTTCACAGATAGAATTTAACCCAATAAACATACCCTGTATGATGCGACATGCCTGGGTTTGTCACTGTCTGAGCTGCATCATAGCAAGAGAAGCTATGCTAGCGACTGTAGCTTCGGACGGACAGGTGGAACGAACCATTGTGAAAAGGAGGGGTGTGTCATAAACAGTACATTATTATCATACATTATTTGTTAAATATTATTAAATATATGGTCAAAATAGACAAAATACACATTATGTGTAGGAGAGGCCCTAGCACATTTAACGTATATATTAAAAAGAGAAAAGAAATAAGAAAAAAGGGATCTGGTCTTCTGGGCCCTTCCTCAGCCTGGGCCCTTAGAATCGTCCTAACCTTCCACCCCTTTACGGCGCCCCTGTTGACTTGTCCAACAAAAGGTTGTTTGAGGTTGTTTTTGTTGTCAATTTTGGCTCTGTTGGGGGTAGCCAACATATTCAGCTTGCCTTATATTGCTAAAAGTAATCGCTCATCTGTCTGGCCTGGATGCAGCTGCTCAGCCATTCCATGAAGCTCTCCATGCACTCTTCTTGACTCTGCAGAAAGTTTTCAGCATCTGCCTACCACCCACTCTGTGATTTTATGTGGCCTGCCACTTCATTAGTAAGGAGCTTTCAATCCCAATTGCTTCCACTTTGTTATAATATCACTAACAGCGGACTGTGGAATATTTAGTAGTGACATAATTTGACGACATGCACTTGTTGCACAGGTGGCATCCTATCACAGTACCAGTGCTCCTGAGAGCGACTCATTCTTTCACAAATGTATGTAGAAACAGTCAGCTTTGATGTGGGGGAGTAGTGGCTCTACTCTGAGACAGAGTTAATTTCCGCCACTTCACAGTGTGAAGCAGTGGGAACACTCACACACATACACAGCCAAGAGAACCACATCATCTGCAAATCTATGAATCAAATCTTTGACAAAGAACAGCCCAGGTGGAGACCAGCATCCACCGTTGTGCTAAAAACAAACCACAAGCAGCACAAACATTTGCCTCGTACTATGTTGAGGGCATGCTGGTGTGTGACAACGATGATGAGTACTTACTTTAATTTATGATCTATAGCAAACATTAACCAATTAAATAACAATAACTGGTATGTGAAAAGAGGAGCACACAGTTTCTGCCTTTTTATCTGTTTGTTGGGAGCAAAGGTAACACCTTTTTCAAGTTGATTTTCCAGCTGACTGCTGGACAGTCACAACAGCAGCACTCCTAGTAGGGCATTGCTCAGACTGGGCCTTACAATGCAGAAGCATCAGCTCTGTTTGTTCATGTGTGGTACGTCCAGGGCACGAGTCAGCTTCCTTTGGTAGATATGGTGCACCTCCAACGTTCTCATAACTTTAAATCAAGAAGGTTCCCCTTCCAGATCATGATAATGAAGATGATTACTTACTTTAATTTAGGATATATGACAAACATTAACTGATTAAATAATTGCATTTCTTAAAAATGCATAGGAAGAATTGGATTGTTTTGACTGGGGTCTTCTGAGACCCTACAACATTGGTATTTAAAAAAAAAAGGACTAGTCTAAACAGAAATGTGACACGGCATCACTGGAAACAAACTGGTTAAAGTTATTTCCATTTTTCATGTAGTAGTGAAAAGTTACAAAACTGAGGCTTTATTTCACTAGTTAAAGCAAAAAGTATTCTAACTACTATGTTGGGTTGCTTTGTTTTTATCCCTAACCCTGCTCAGGACACACAAAAAAGTTATAGTAAGGATGTTGAAGTATTTACATCTGCAATATCTTGCAGATCTTGCTGGCACACAAAGTCTGACCAGCGATGATGAGGACGGGATGTGACAGCATCCCTAGATCTGACTGAACGCCATTCTGGAACTACATGACACACTGCCATCTTTATTGGTTGCTTTCAGTCACTCTTCCATACGCACACGTCCCTGCACAAATGCACACCATACCAGCACTTTCTTCTTAATCATCCTTGATTCCACCTATTTTCACATCAAATGAATGTCAACAAGAGTAAGTATAAATAAGAATTGTGTTGTCCGGTGTGAAAGGATGCAAAGGGACGTGAAGGGAGAAAAAGCTGAAAAGGAATCAAGTGAAATCTGATTGATGGGAAAGCAAATAAGCTATCAGGTGGAGTAAAAGCGACAGATTGGCTGTCTAGAGGAAGCACAAACTGAAAATGAGGATCAGTGAGAGGCAATGATCAGACAGCTCAGAAAATGTACCAAAACTATCAGCCAAGGATATCAGTGTCACAGCACAGAAGGCATTCTTCCTTGTTAAAATAAAGCCCAGTGCCTGCTATCTCACCGTTCCCACAGAAACGTGAGGGGTGGGTAGCCACCAACTTTGAGGTGCACCGGTGCACATTGCTCAAGGCACCACAGCCACGCATTCTTCACTTCCTTTGAAGTACACCAGTACTTAATCTCACTGCTAAATTGTCTGAAATGTGGGTCATGGCTCCAATTTTACTACAGTGGGGGTAAGACTTAAAAGCCATCCACAGCTCAGTATATCAGTGCCTTTTGTACCTTGACTCCAAAATAATCTCTCTATATTCATTTCTCATTAATCACAAGAGTTTCTGGACATGTTTCTGATTAAGTTTCAATTATAGGAAGCTCAGGGTAAACAAAGGTGTTGGATTGGGGTCAAAACAATTTGCAGAAACTGCTGATGAGAAGCCCAAAGAAGGATTAGATGTAAATGAAAGTTTGAGCAACTGAATGTCAACTATCTAGAATTTTATTTGTTGTTTCTCTTCTAATTCTGCATATCCAACCATGCTTTTAAAGGAATGCCTTTCTATAAACTGTATTTGGTCATTATTGCTATTATTATTTAAGCTTGTTGAGTTTTTATTATTCAAGGAATTAATCCTTTGGACTACACAGCCCTCCCCAACACATATTCTCTCACATGATCTGACAATGCTCCAAAGAACTTCATGCCAGGAATGTTTGGTTTTGTCAGGCTTTAAATCTCCCTACAAATAATGAGTGGGGTTGAGATCAGGCGGCCGTGAAGGAAATTCTGTAACTGCTTTGGCCTTCCAGTAGTTCTTGCAAAGCTTTGAAGTGTGTTTGGAGTCGGTTTTCTCTACCAACAGTGTAGTACGTCTCTGAAAAATAAAGTGCTATTTCACCACGGCAAATGTGGAGCTAATTCAGTGAAGGTAACCAACACAAGTGAAGGTAAAACACCCCCCAGATCTGAATACCCCCCGCTGCCATGTTTGATACGTTAAGGTATGTCTCAGTTATGTTCATCACCCCCCGCTTCTGTTACTGCCACAGTTCCTTATTCCCAATAACTAGCCTGGGACATTTTCCCTGCCATGCACTGTGAATGATCGTATTTGCTGAGGCCAGTTCAAGGTTTTCACAGCCTTGTGAGGTGACTTTGAATGTAGATTTCATTTACAACCTTGCTCCGGGTCTGCTGTAGTCGATGTGTTGCATTGCCTGTTTCATTTAACAAAGAAAAACACAAAACCTCCACAGGGCTGACCAAGAAATTATAGCAGCTCGTTACAGTGCAGAGAGGTGCGCCAGGTGCTAAGAAATAGCCCGCAACTGTATTTTGTTGACATCGTATCTCAAGCACAGTGGATGATGTTTAAAAGTCAAAGTTGCTTGGAACCAACTACTTTAATTTACAACTCTTTAAGAGATGAATAATGATGACGTGGATTAAGGCCAAATTTTCTCAATCCTCTATGTGTTCTAGGTGCGTGTGCACTCGGCCCAGTTGGAGTGTAATCGCACTATGTGCTTAATATTTTCAGGCTGCATGCAAAGGCATGCACATGGACTCAAAGAGAAAGCAACCTTACAGTTCCCTGCAGACATGTAAATATGAAAGCATGCACTGACCTTTCGCCCACCGTAAGCGTTTGGCTTTGTTTTTCTTCAAGTAGTGAGACATTACTTCCACTCTGGGACCACGACTGGATTCTTGATGTATTATACAGCAATTTCTGTACTTGTGTACTTCTACTATGGTGGAAAGGAACGTTTGTGTTCAAGAATTGCTTTATTCTACCATTTATTCTACTAATACTATTAATTCTACTTTTAACAATAAAGAGAAAGTTACTCAGCTGTTTCTCATGTAGCTCTGTTTATGGTCAAGCCCTTTGCTTTGTTATTTAAGAGAATGTCTTGAGATTATTCTTTGTGTTTTCTTTATGAGTTTTAATTTGAGTCTTTATCCTAATATTCAGTTGTTACAAATAGGGATCCAACTCTACTTGTGAGCTTTTGTAAAACAATGCTATTGTGTATATATGCAGGTGCTGAAATAAACTTAGTTCGCGTTATGTCTTGTTAGGTCAAACACACACAAACACACACATAAAGCACCCACACACAATTAAATCTCTGTTTTATTAAGGTGCACGGACACAAAGACTCAGAGAATTTCTTCAGTTCCGTGTCTGAAAGCCAGAAATGTTCATTATCATAAAAACATATGTATTTTCCATATTCATCACAACGTTAAACACGTGCTAAGCAGGTTTTACATCTATAAAAAGATGACCACTGCTGTGTTGAAAATGCCACCCAAATGTTACAACAAAAGCTCAGTTGTGCTATTATCGGTCAAGTCATCCATGTAGCCCGAGCTGAACGCAGAAGAGGATAAACGCTGATAAGTGACCCCTTTGCAGGTTCTCTCTAATGCAGCGGAAAAGAAAAGAGGTTTTTTTTTTACATGCCTCTTAAAGTTTACACCTTATCAAGTTCTCCAAGACTGGTTTCGTCACAAGCTCCTGAGGTTTTTCCAAGGAGACACACACACACACACACAAAAAAAGGAGGAACGAATGCCATAAAGCGCATGCAGAATGGATGGCGTGGCATCGAAAATTGCCCTACACTAAAGCAGTGTGCGATTACCATTTTCAGAGTGAAGGAGTGTGCGGAGAAGCAAAGCAGCATAATTATTAGCAGAGCCCAAAATGCACAAGAGGACTAAGGCTAAAGTGTCACAAAGGTTAAAGCAGGACTTAATCCTTATCGGCTTCAGCTCCATATATGCTGAAGACTTTTTTAGTGACCATTCAACTATCAAAAACAAACTGCCCCCCCCCCCTTCAACACACCCTTGTCCAGAATTTAAACACATTCTCCAAAAATGGAAATTAAAAATTTAGCTTCAGGGTCCCTTTTAACTAGTGGATTTGTTTCCTTGCTAAGCAATTTGTTTTCTTTTCATTAAAGCTCGAATTAGAATAACTGCTCTCACGCTTGACTTCTTGTCCTCCAGCTCCTTCGCTGTCTGCTGAACTTTCATATTTGTGGCCTGTGCTGGACCTTGGAAAAAAAAATATTCTGCTCTATTTGAACCTCGAGACATTATACCAATATAATTTGATATTAATAAATTTATCTAAGTTCAGTTTTGCATTTATTTGAACTGTCAGTTTGGAAAGGAAAACCTCAGCGCACATCATGGAGAGGCTGCTGAGTGACGTGTGACGCAGCAACAAAAGACAGCAGAGAAGTATTTCGTCTGGGAGTCAATTTTGACCCAATGAGCTCTGTTTATTTGGATTGAAACAGATTTGTGTATAATTGTGTATAACTTGATGGACTAAATCAGACCAAATGCTTGACTTATGGAAGATGAGCTCATCTGTCATTATCCTATATTTTAAATCAAAACAGTTTAAGGATACTCATATTTTACTTACCTATATTAATTACAGTTAAATAGGCCAGATGATAATGAGTAGAGGTACCTGGCTCCTCATCTGCACGTGAAATAATATTCCAGCTAAATAAATACATAAGTTGTTTTACCTCGTGTCCATCTCGATTTCTCATCCTCGTTCTCGTGCTCCGACCACCTAACCATAAAAGGTGATACTTTTCAGCGCTTAACAAATCAAAGTCAGGCAAGCGCTTTTATTACATATTAACAGCTACAATGGCAAGGTCATGATGTGATTATCAAGCATTTATCTCTGCTAACTGTCAGTTGTTAGTCCTGCGTAATGGAGATTACTACTGAATTGACTCTCTAGAGAAAGCACTCTTAAAAAAAGAGGACAAATAGAAATTGCTTTCATTGTGCACCTTTCTGAATAAATAAAGGCTCTGATAAAAATATTCATTGCCTTGATTCAGCTGAACATAATTGAATTCATCTGGCAGAAAACTGCTAGAGCAGTTATTATCAAAAATAGATATAATTAGGTAAAAAGAGATGCTGTGTTATCCACTCAGAAAAGGGACTTTTTTGTTGGATCTTGTCTCAGATTTATTGGCTCACACAAGATAATAATAAAGTCACAATTAAAGGAAGATGTGTCCAAATAATTTTCTTCACATAGTTTTTTTTTAAGCTGAATAAACGGATTATTTGACAATGCCTTAGTGTGTCTTTTTAAGATGCCACAGTTAAAGAAAAAAAAAAGCCATTGTCCAATGTTGCCACCAGTGAACGCCTGCAGCCCAAATAAGGAGGATACCGTGGCCTTGTCCCTCTAATGTTTTTCCTTGCTCTGGGGTTGTACTCACTTTGATGTGGCCATTTGTAAAAACATAACAGTGATGAATTAACTCAATCAGTACGCCACTGACCAGGTTTAAAGTGCATTACACAAGACCTAAAATTGTTGCTGGTGTCATATATAGAGAATCAAGACTTCTATATATACATGTTATTCTGTTTTATATTTAAATAGATTTGTTATTTAAAATCAGTTTATGCCTAATAACCCATTATTAGAAACAGATCCATACGGTGCTGTACCTCTGGTTTTCAGTTCAATCATTGTACTTTTAGATTTTTTTTGTTTTTGTTTCCAATTTTAGAAGAAACAAAAAACGAGCAAATATCTGGATCTAGCACTTCAGTTGATCCTTCTGCTGTTCACTGAAGCCTTATTAGAAATGGTCTCATTGGAAGAGTGGGGAACAGGTCAGGAAAAAGGCTGAGGCATGCCAAATTACACATGAACTCGATTTAAAATCATTGCAAGTGGTTCTTCATATTTGACATTTTTGGTCAAATCATATTGTAAACATGTTGTAGGTCAGGAGAGCGGTAAAAGAGTGGGTGTCACTACAGTCTGTAAAACACGTTGGAGGCTCTGTCATGGTTTGGGCCTGCATTTCAGCCAGTGGTGCTGCTAATCTAGTCATGGATGGATGGAATTGATGGAATTATGAACACAGAAAAATACCATCACATTTTGGTCCACCATTTAATACCATGTGGAAAGGATCTGATTGGTAATGGTAAATGGCCTGTATTTGTATAGCGCTTTACTAGTCCCTAAGGACCCCAAAGCGCTTTACACTTCAGTCATCCACCCATTCACACACACGTTCACACGCTGGTGATAGCAAGCTACATTGTAGCCACAGCTGCCCTGGGGCGCACTGACAGAGGCGGGGCTGCCGGACACTGGCGCCACAGGGCCCTCTGACCACCACCAGTAGGCAACGGGTGAAGTGTCTTGCCCAAGGACACAACGACCAGCTCATTCAGCTCAGAATTATATCTGATCACACTAAATACTGACTTTCAGTGCAGATGTTGGACTCTGGGAAATTTCTTTAAAAGTTTTTGTTAAAAATACTCTCTACAGAGGACATATTGCGGTGAAATACAACCAGCGCAGGACATTAAATGATCTTTTCAAACTTTTATGGTCAATGGTAACTTCATTGTCACCAATGTGAAATTGGTTTGGAGTATGTCCACCCATCAAACAAAACACATACACAATAAACAAAACAGCCCGTTTTATCAGTACTATCAACAAAGTTCAATGTGCAGTAGTGATAGCAACAATGCTTATGGTTTAGTGTTATTAAACATGATAATACCAGCAGGTACAAAAGACACTATGTCTCCTGGTTTTCATTGCAGGCACTTGGGAAGCAGCTGAAAATCTCTAAAGAGAGAATGGTCTGAACCCAACATGACAGAGGCTGCCTTCCTCAGCACCTGTCTGTTATGAAAGTCCACAAGTTTTCATATAGTCTTTATCATTGTGTCGACCTCATGAGGTATCCTTGACATTAATCAAATTTAATTCTGACTACATGGACAGTGATGAATGTATATGAAGCCATATTAGTCTCATTCATCCCCATTAATGCTTTGCAGTCTTGATTTTTTTTCCTATAGGCTATACTTATCTTCTTTTGCACAGCTCGCACTGCAGAGGGAATATTGAGTGAGGGTATATTTTCAAATTTCAGCTTACATTTCCATATGAAACATATTTGTATCAGATTTTTCATAGTGATTTGTAATCTCTTTGCATTGATTGCTATAAGTTGCAATCAGGAGCCATGTGGCTTTTAAGCACAAAACATCTGTTTGTGATGATGGGTGACTCCACACAGTTGGCAGTTTTATGATCATAGCAGTTTTGAAAGACTACATCACATGAGCCCACAGACATGGATCTGACTGATGTCTCTAAGTTATATATATGCTCAGAACAAAAGATTATGTGAAAATGGGCTTTCAAACATAATAACTGAGATTATCCTACTGACTACTTTGACGTCACAACTTCTAACCTTTCAGGAACTTGCACAATCCAATGTGACACCAATCAAAACATCAGTGGAGACAGGCACGCATACTAAGATTATCTTGCCTTGCTGATAAATAGCTTTGACTCTCAGCCTCCACTATTGTAAAAATGCACAGCCCAGGATGCTTTACACCTCCTGTATATAATAAGTTATAATAAAGTTAGCAATTTAAATGTTAAAAAAAGCAGTGGAATAGATTTGATAATCACTGTTAAATATTACATTGACTACCTTGTAAAATCAATGCTTACTTCCTGTAAAATTTTAGTTAGTTTCTCATGTACAGTCATCAGACACTTTATAAGGTACACCTTTTTAACTGCTCAATAATGAAAATATCTAATCAGAAAATCACTTGGAAGGAGCTCAGTTTTTAACTGATATACTGAAGTTCAAAGGAAGCATCAGAATGGGGAAGAAAAAGAAGAAAAAGAAAGAAACTCCTGTCAACCAAGAAGAAGAAACAGTTGGTACAATTTACATGGGCTTAAGAAAACTGGACAGTAAATACTTGGAAAAATTTTCTGTGGTCAGAAGAATCTCAGATCGAATGTTCCACTAAAAAATTCTGGTGGTAGGCTTGTAATTGGACATAAACAATATGAACCATTGAATAAATGCCTTGGCTCAGCACTCCAGGCTGCTGGCTGTGTAATGCTCTGGGTGGTATCTTGTGCCTTGTGTACCAAATAAGCATTATTTAAAAACACAATCTGAGTATTGCTTATGAGCATGTCCACCCCTTTTTGACCACAGTATACCCATCTTCTGAAAACTGCCTCTACCATGATAATGCATCATTTCAGAAATCATAAATCATCTCAACTTTGCTTGTGACATGACAGTCACAGAGTTTATACTGGTAAACAGTTGTTTTGTTTGGTATTTTGGCCTTAGCTCATCCTTAGGTTATCTTATAGTCTTTTATAGTTAATCTTTGATAGAAAAGTGGATGCCCTTTTCATGTAACATGAATGGATATAACATAAATTGGGGGCTTGTCCGAGATAAAAATTAGACCCACTGGAAAGGAAAATCCTCTTGTGACAAGGGATATGGGACATGAAGTTTTAATTTCAAGGTTCAAATGCTAAAAAAGCTAGACATTACACAACAATGAAAAACATAACAAACCAATCAACCAACCAACCAACCAACCAAATAATTGATTCTAAATTAATATAAAACCAAGCATGATGCATATTGCATCATGTTTGGTTTCCCAACAACACATTTTCGTTACATATATTCATACGAAGACTGCTATAATGTTAGCCAGAGCTAGCCAGACATGTTACCAGGTGTGGGCAACTCCAGGCCTCGAGGGCCGGTGTCCTGCAGGTTTTAGATGTGTCCTTGATCCAACACAGCTGATTTAAATGACTAAACTACCTCATCAACGTCTTGTAGCTCTCCAGACGCCTGGTAATGAACTAATCATTTGATTCAGGTGTGTTGACTCAGGGTGAGATCTAAAACCTACAGGACACTGGCCCTCGAGGCCTGGAGTTGCCCATCCCTGTGTTAGACTGTAGTCAGTTAAAAGTTAACTAATTACTGCAGGGTGAACAGGTCACAGATGGGTCATAGAGGTGAATATGGCAAGGAATGAGTGAAGAACTGGGATAAGAGGGGTGCAAAAGAGTACTAATCTGAGCAAGCGAGTCAAAGTCAAAATACAATGCTTGAGGAGCAGAGCTGAGGAGATGAATGGCTGGAGATTGAGACGGAGCGGTGTGGATGATTGAATAAGAAAGAGGGTGCACGTCCAGTGCAAATCTAGGTGGTGTGATAAACTGCAACTGTTGTATTTTTACAATCAAGTTGTAGGAGTGCTGGAGCCTATGCCAGCCACCGTAGGGGGAAAGGTGGGGTATACCCTGGACAGGTCACCAGTCTGATGCAAGGCTAACGCAGAGAAAAAGACGACCATTCACAGTCACAATCACACCTATGAGCAATTTAAAATCACTAATTAACTTAAACCAACTGACTCCATATGTTTGGACTTTTGGAGGAAGCCGGGGTACCTGGAGAGAAAGGCCCTGTCCTTATGGTGGAGTTAAAGGAGGACCAGTCAGTGCAGGAGGAATTTTGTTCTGTGAGGCAACAGTGCTATGCTTGCTGCCCCACTATCACAATCACCAAAATATATTTTTAATTTCTTATTTCCTCTGCCAAACAGGGCATGTTTTTGGTAGCATTTGTGCAGCATGCATGTCATTCTCTCGTTAAACTCGTTAAAATGTGTACAGATGGCGCGGCCACGTCCAGACGCCTTCCTGACCGCTCTGCTCAGACTATGCATCTTTTTAGTTTTTTACCTATTCTTTTTTCTGGCTTACATCCCCAAATCTTCGGGTTTCACTGTCTACAACAGGAGATCACTTATAAACATCGGTGACAAGGTTGCACATTTAATCTTGGATACTTTTAAACCCGACCCATCCTGGCCGCCTGAGATTCTACACAGCGCGACCAACAACAAAGGACAGGCCGCTCACCCGAGGCGTAGAACAAAGAAGCGCCGGGGGAAACGCGCCGGCGTTCGGAACAGACTGAGACAGCAAGCACTTCGCGCACCCCTGCCCAGCATTCTACTAGCCAACGTACAGTCGCTGGAGAATAAACTTGATGACCTAAGAGCAAGAGTCACCTTCCAACGTGACATGAGGGACTGTAACATTCTGTGCTTCACGGAGACATGGCTGACCCCCACCGTACCAGACCAGGCCGTTACTCCGTCGGACTCATTCTCTGTGCTTCGCGCGGACAGAACGGCAGAGTCAAATAAAACCAAAGGTGGAGGAGTGTGTCTTATGGTAAACAGAAAGTGGTGTGATGCCAGGAGCATTTCTACTCTCTCCAGCGGCTGCTCGCCACATCTGGAATTCCTGAGCATTAAGTGCCGCCCTTTCTATCTGCCCCGTGAATTCACCTCGGTCATCGCCACGGTGGTCTACATCCCTCCCCAAGCGGACACAGGTATGGCTTTGTCCGATCTACATGATATGCTGAGTTCGTTTCAAAACAAGGACCCGGGCGCAGCTATCATTGTAGCAGGAGACTTTAATAAAGCAAACCTCGGACAAGTCATGCCGAACTTATACCAGCATGTCTCGTGTCCGACCAGGGGGGATAGAAATTTGGGCTACAAAGCTGTC
>VUQR01011945.1:0-15148 GCA_015108515.1 Hemichromis elongatus
GATTTTTTTTATTGCTCTAACACAGTAATTTCCCTTGCAGGATCAATAAAGCATCTATCTATCTATCTATCTATCTATCTATCTATCTATCTATCTATCTATCTATATATATATATATATATATATATATATATATGTATAAAGTTAAATTATTTATATAAATTATTTATAAAACAATAAAAGCATTTAAAACTTGATTTTAAATCACAAAAGGAGAAATACAAATAAAGAACCTCTTTAAAACTAGTAACCATGTAACAAGTGGCGGTGCCCTGGATGTATCTGATAACTACATTTTATTGTAGTTATTTTACATAGTCTCTCAGAGCAAATCGGATGACACAATATTTTTACAATACAAATCTTCTAATGACTGGGTCTGTAGCAGGTTTCAGATATGAAGTCCTGTTTGGGAGAATCAAGTCCGCCTAATATCTGAAGTTGCCTCTTCTCAAATGTAACAGACAGCAGGTGATCGGATCATATCAGACTACATCAGAGTCTCTCTCAGTCCTGGAAATACAAGGATTGGTGTAGGCTAGGACGCCGCATACAGCATGCAGGGGGCAGGACACATGACGCCCACTCATTTTCTGTAAATTCCCTAGAGTATACTTGTGCAATTTTCATATATTTTTATATGCATAGTTTGGTATTACAGAGACAAGAAAAGTTCAGGGAAGCAATACAATATATATTTTGCATTCAAGTAATTCATTCCATGGTCACTTACTGTGCTAAATCTGATTTATTTGCTTTAGTTGCAAAGAAATGTAGGAAACCTCCTGGGCCTTCTGGTTATTTATATTCATTTATTTATTTTATTATGTTTTTCAGTAAAAGTTCAGTGCACAGCTTTAAATCATTGGTTAAGCTTTGGCATCTTTTCTTCACAAAGACCAGGTCATACAAGCCAAATAAACCTGCCTTCATCGAGTTATGTTCACGCCCACACAAAGTACCCTGAGGCAGCTGAACCCAGGAGCCATAATTGGCAGACATCTATTTTTACCTTTGTTTTACAACTGGTATTAGCAACCTATTTGTACTAGTTCTTTTGTCAGATTTGCAATAATAAAGAACCAAATGTTCTGAATTCTATTTGAATAATATAACACTGAATTTTAAGGTATACATAAGAAACCACAGGTGGAAATTGACAACCAATTGAATATGTTTAAATCTAAATAGAACCTTAACATTCAATAGAGTCTCCATTCATTTACCCTAAGAACATAGTGCATTAATTACTGCATTTGATTAAGGTTCCAGTATGTATCACCTATTGGTGTCTTATATTAGAAGATTATTTTTCCATTCATATTTCATTTATAAAATAACAACACCAACACCAGATACCAGTGAACTTAACCTCCTAGGGCCTGGCGTCCACATATGTGGACATCACATTTTTGGTTGTCTAGACCAAAATACTACATTTTGCTTTACGAGGGCCTTGTTGCAACTGTTCTATCAAAAATTTCAAAAACAAAAATAAGGTTAAAAAAAAAATCTCTTAATTATTTGGTTTTACAGTCATCAGGTCTCAAACAGCCCAAATATCAAAGAGAAATTAAAAATGCATGCCATGAAAGAGTTCACTTCTTAGGAGGTTAAACCACTTTATAGTTTATTGAGATTAATTCCTCATATAAATTGTGATTTACAATTTTTATGTCTATATATCACCAATTTAAGCTAAGACGTACTGGTCTTGCAGGCGACATGTGTGAACCATGTTAATAATAATAATAATAATGGATTGCATTTATATTGCGCTTTACCATTCCACTATTCATTCACAGACTAGTGGAGGCAAGCTACACAGGGGCAGACTGACAGAAGCGAGGCTGCCATATCGCACCATCAGCCCCTCTGGCCAACACTAGTAGGCGGTAGGGTAAAGTGTCTTGCCCAAGGACACAACAACCAGGACAGAGAACTGGGGGATCAAACCGGCAACTTTCTGGTTGCAAGATGAGCGCCCCAACCCCCTGAACCACAGTCGCCCTTGCTCCCTGTTAGATTAAAAACCATGCTGTATGTAACCCAAACAACCATTTCTGAATTAACCAGCAGGTAGTGGTATATCAGTTAGATGACTTGGTTTAATCAGCTTCTGGAGCTTTGTTCCACACCAGCGACATGCCATGCAAATCAGTAGCTACCCCAGCAGGACAGTCTGAGTCAGAAGGCACAATCATATGCCATGCAAGAATTCAATGTCACATAGTTTTTTCATCACCTGGAAATCACAAGTGCCTGCCAATGTGACAGATGGCTATGTAACTCATCAAGGTGATTCAAAACTATAGTCCTGACTTCTCTAAAACCTAGAATATTTGCCAATGTATGAGTGTGGATTTTTCTGTGACAATTATTCAGAGTTGACAGGTGTTGATTGAAGTGTTGTTTGTCCTCTCATAGAGCTGATATGTCTGTGGGGCTGTTGCTCAGAACTGTCAAAAGTATTAAGCCTGATGGATGTGGACTGTGGAACACACTAGCATAATTTAAATGTTTGTATCTTTAGTCACATTAGCACTGACTTTTTTTTCTGAGGTTATTTAAGTGGCTGTTTTAAAATGAAATATTCAGCATTTCAGCGAGCAGTAAAAACCTCACTGCGAATAGTTTAAAATGCTGTCTTATACAAACCAATGCATTGCAGGATTTCCAAGCTGTGTGGCTCTTTGTCATGAACCGGGCCACAAGGCCATGACTAAAAACCCAGACATGGATAGGAATGTCTTCCAAGCTATTTATTTTAAAAAAGAAAAAAGAAAAGAAAACCTACTGTCCAAAAACACAAACTGCGGTGTGTGTAGTGAGACCATCAGTAGTGTGAGGGAGTGGATGGGTGGAAAAATGGTGCTTGTAATGGTGTTAAAAGCAAAAGCCAAACCAAATGAAACCAGAGCCTAACATTGTGTCTCAGGGGAATGAGCCAAAAAAACAACAACTATGTCCTAAAGGCTTTTTATATGGAGTCCTGGCACACTGGCCTAGGTGATGCCAGTGTCACTGATTGTAAACGTGAACTCTGCCTCTCCAACGCCTGCAAACAAGACACACATAAGCCAAAAGGAAGGCAGGGTGCAGTGGGTCGTCACACTCCTACAGAGGATAATCAGTATTTACTATATGCACAACAAAAATATAGTATGAAGATACCTTACCTACTACAACCAACAAAATGGGAAACTTTTATTTTGAAGGTGAACGGTCTATGTTTCTGGTTTATACTGCACTATGACACATTCACCGCTGCTCAGCGATTAGTTGGCAAGTGTTTGCAGACAAGTCAGCATCTTCTATGCAAACTACATGCTACAGTGCCACACTGCTGCTGTTCATAGCAATTAAAGGAAGTTTTCAGCATAGCACAATATACATCATTACAACCAGTTTACTCAGTTTCCCCTAATGACTTTGTGCAACTGCTCACCAACTGGTCTGGGAATATAAAATTTTTCCCAGTACTGTAAAGTTCCACATAAGTAGATAATGCTAAGTAAAAAAAAATGATAAGTAAAAAAAATGCTTTCCATACAGTTCTTACTTGATACGTAATCTGAGAGCATCTCGTCTGAAAACAGAAGACCAGTCAGTTATTAAAATATTACAGATATATAGAAATTACAATAACATAACTCTTTAAAAAAGTGTGAAAAAGTGGTACGAAATTGAGAAAGTGGGAAATTAAAGTATAATTCTGTTATCTTAGTGAGAATTCAAATTACAGTCAGGAACTGTGAATTTTACAAACTTGTCTTGTGAGTTCCACTTTGTCTCTCGACAGGAATCACAGTACTATCTAAATTCACACAGGCATAATTTGTAACCACTGATTAATAAGTAGCAAATCTTATATCCTAAAAATGAAAAAAAAAAAAAAAGTACGCTTTTACGAAGAAAAAAAAAATCCACATACCAGCCAAACAAGCAATGCTTGTTCTGTAGATAAGGAGTAACTGGTTTAGGTATGCTCTGCATGAAACGCACACTCCAGCGTAACCATCGGTGCTGCTCATAATTGATTGACTGAAGCTGATTGACTTCTACTGCAAATGCTTCTGTTTCAGACAGTTTCCAACAAGCAACTATGTGCTTATTTGCAGCAGCTGAGTTAAAGAGGCAGTCTCTATTGGTATTCTTCTCACAGACACTGTATCTCGTAATGTCAGTTTTTATGGGCATCAGTGAAATAGACGCTAATAAACCTTACATGATGAGCGAAAGGATTACATGAACATAAAAATGTACAAATATGACTGTAAATTGAAATGTATACCAATGTCGGCTATGTACTAAAAGATAGTTGAATGAGAAGTCACCTTAATTTAATGATGAAATCTTGCACCACTAAGACTGCATGTGCATCGGTGCAGGCGCAGATGCATTTTTAACAAAATGACATGCATGTCGCTGTGCAGATTTAGAAAGAAGAAAAAATATTGCAGTGTTTAAAATGATTAACTGGGTAAAACTACAGGTGCTGATCTAGAAATGGTTGAAAAATGGGTCACTGTAGAAAAAACTGAAAGTAAGGGTGCCTTTGGAAAATAGGTAGAAATACATTATATTTAGCTTTAAAGGAAGTAATAAAGCTTTAATGACTCAATATAAGGTAAATAGTACTTTACAAGTAGTAAGTTGAACTTTTTGCCTTCAAATTTGCCTTAATTTCTCATAACATTTAAATAAACACACATTTGTTGCCAATTTATTTGTTGCACATCCATAATGTGAATCTCCCTTTCCACCACATCTCAAAGGTACTCTACCTGATCCGCATGTGGTGATTGTTGAAGCCAGTTTAAAGTGATGTGAGCTTTGTGACATGGTTATCTCCAGCTGTAAGCAGCCATTGGAAGATTCACTGTGCCATAGTGATGGACGAGAAAGAAAATATCCCCCACATCATTATGGCACCATTACAAGAGGCTGTTAAACACGTGTACCTAAAAAAGTGTTTATTAAATGTAAATAATAATCACACATCCCTCAATAATAACCCTTAATCCCTAATTCAGTGGAAGATTTATTTTTTATTTAGTGTTCTAAAATTATGCATGCATGGATCAGCAGCTCGGGTTACTGTATAGTTAATATTTACACATTCTATTTTGACATAATTACATCCGTTTTTCGCACCTGCGATCCTTGTAATAGTAAAGTTTCACTAGATATGAAAAAAATCCCGCCCCAAAAACCCATTCACAGCACTAGGGCAACTAAGAAAATCACAAAAAATATATAATTTGGGTCCCATGATATCATCCAAAATGTTGTTAATCGTCAAGTCTGACTCATTGATGCCACTAGAGAAAAACTTGTTAACCAACATTCACAAGGCTGGTGCTAATAAATTATAAATTTGAATCGTGAGAGCAAAAACTGGTATGAACTTATTATTTTGGTGAAGGGTGGGGATTTTTGGAGATTTGCCTCGTTAGATTATTTTCATGGTAACAAAAAAGAAGTACAATTTGATTCACATGTCTTAAAAAAGCAGGATATTATTTGAATCTATGTGAAACACAAGACTATTTGGCATTCTTACATACATGTTCAGGCCGTTCCTTCAGTCGTATCGAGTGTAAAGAGGATGCATGAGAAGGAGACGGTGACCCCTTCCTGAATCACTTTACCCTTCTTCTATAGCCTACAGTCACTCCCTTGAGGATTAACAGTTTCTCAGGCGAACAGGCTCAGACTTGAGTTATCATACCTTTGGATCATGGATAAAGGCAACAATTGATTCATTATCTTTGTGCATCAGCTCCCTGAGGCTGCGATGGATACTTGTCAGAGCATTGGTAGTGTAATGGGCAAACCGTCAAGGTCAAAGCCAGCTAAATAAGACAAGGAGAGAGAAAATGTGTGGCTATTTATTTTGTTTTTAGTGGATCAAGTTAACAACCTAATGGAGTCAAATTTTATGGTTTGTATTTATCATTAATAATTTAAAAGTTTTACTTCAATGCAGATTCCTTGAACTTTATTTGATCGTCTTGTTTACTAGTCTATTAAATTGATCACACTTTCACATCATCATTACACATTTCTACACCAACTTTCACAAAGCAACCACTGTGGTCTTAGAAATATAACATAAAATGACTTTCACTTTCCTCACTAAGCTCCAATTGTACTCCAAAAGTTTCTTAGCCCAGTAATTTTCCGTGGAATTGAATATTCTTTTATGTTGTTAATCAGAATTCCTTTCCGAAAGCCCTTCCTGGATCCTGTTTCAGTTCCTCTATAGACAGGGGAAAGATCCATTTTCTAGTTCAAGGGAATTCAAATAAGGGGAGGAAACGAGAGGCTTATCTGATCAGAAGTGAGGCCTTTGAACAGAAATGCTGACATGATCATTAAATTGTAGTGCATAGAGACAGTAATGTAGTACAGTACTGATACTTTTGTTCACCTATTGGTAGCATAATAGATTAGAAGACAGCTCTGACTCAACATGCTCAGCTTGCATTTTTGTTATTTAAAAGCTTATGATCAGTATGTTCTCTGGATAGTTTTGATAGAATATTCATGCAATGAATACTTATCATGTTAACCCCTTATGCAGCAAATGTCTTTAACCACACTAAGAAGGTTTTATGCAATCTGGCACTTTTCCACTTAGAATATCCGATTTGTCTTTGGCTGTCCATAGGCTGCTTCTGCTTAGTAAGGAATGAGTAAATGTAGATTTAAGAAAAGCAACCGTGGGACAAGATTTTCATGACTCTCAAATCAATGCAATATAGACTTTAATCTCAAGGCAATTTACAAAAATTTGTCGAGATGCTTGCACTTAATCAGAGGTTATTTGCTAATTCCTTGTTGTCTCATTAACAACTTCCTGGAGTGCTTTGCAATGTTAGTCTGCAAACATCGCACATCACATCTCCTCCTCCTCCCGTTTCTCTAACTGAGTGTCACATCCAGTTAAATGAGTGTGGCACTCGTGCTGCTGTACTGGCCGGTGGCATTGTTTATTTCAATCAATCAGTGATCTACAAAATGAGCCCAAGTTAATCAGAGTTACAGTCCAAGGCTCAAAGGTACAACAAAGCAACTAATTTAAATGTAAATGAAAGATATGCATTGTGAAGGTGAGTCCAGCAGGGTTTTCTACATCGTTCGACTAAAACAAAGCCACACAAGCGCTCTACTTGTCATGAAAAGTTTATCTGGTAAAGTAAAAGAGAAATTTTTCGTATAAAACTAGCAGGGCCATATGCCAGGTGGGACCAGTATTTCTCTCCATGGTCTGGCTGCCTACGAGCACATCTGAAATACAATGTGGGAGATGATCGAGTCTTAGTGTCAATACATCACCCCAGAAAATTACCTCTTCTCTGCTTGGCCTACTTTAATCTCTAGCCCTCTATTGAAGGAATGAACACTCTCTCCTCTGTCCTATTGACAACGTAAAATAGGTTTGCTAGCTTGATTGACAACTTTGTCCACCTGACAAAATGTAATGCAGCGGAGGACAAAAAACAGATCAGGAATTCTTTGGAACCAATCTGGTGCTGCCGATTACATTTTCTCAGCCGTCTTCTTCTTTATTGTATCAGATGAGTCTTTTGAAGTATTGAAGTAGAGTGTTTTATTGTGCGTTTTGCTGTGTGCCCCTGCATGTGTGTGTGTGTGTGTAGTTGCAAAAATATTTTGGTGCATGTTTGAGAAGTAAAACATCCCACCAAGGCAGCATAAAAGTCATTAGCATTACATTACACCGACATTTCCAGCATATGAATCAGACTTTTATTCAGAGGGACTTCTAAGTCCCTCTTAAAAAATGCATATATATAATAAAAAAAATATTCTAGGTCAAATGGAATCAACATTCCATAAAGAAAAGAGTCAGAAATATTATCATAGCACTGAGATTCTAAGACTGATTTATTTTCGTCTGATAATATTTCAGTTATTCTTGTTTATGCAACTTTTTTTTTATAGCTTGCTGAAGTATTCGTCAACAAGTGCGATTGTAAACAGGAAATCAGCATATCTTGTAAACTGCACATCATAATTCAGTTATAATTCCCTGCTAACTGTGGAATTTAAAGCTTTTTCTTAGGCTGAGGCATTTAATTCATTTAAAAAATCTTTCACTGAAGTAACTGTATTGGTAATGGTCACTCTGTATAAGTTAACATATATATATAATAATTACTGCAACTAAGACGATAGAGACTACCTTTACACCGAGCTAGAAAGATTCAAAAATGCACAAGTTCCACTTGAATAGTTTAAATAACTGTTTTAAATAAAAATCTACGTATGCAGAACAGTTTGAGTCGACGGTGAATTAAAGGCGTCCTAGTTAAAGTGGTCAGATCTCAATCTGCACCCACTCAGATTGTTGTCCAGGGGTGTATGAGAATATGACCTCAATGAGTTTGGCTAATTTAAATCTTTTTAATTTATAGATAGACTTGTGGAACTTGATGCCTAATTATATTTGATTGTTTCTTGAACTAAGCAGAAAACAGTAAAAAAAACAAAAAAACAACCCAAAAAAGACAAAAGCTAATGATTTCGAAACGGTCTCTCACTGTTTCATTGGTATTTTAACTGCTGTGGTCTTTGTGGGTCATTCCGTGATCCAGAACATAAATGATGTTGATGATTAAAGCGCATGCGATGATGTAATGATGAGGGTGTTGATGATTTTGGAGATTAAAGCGCAGCCAAGTAGAGTTGCATTAGTTTTAATTCCTTCAAAAAGCTGAAAAGTTATGTTGAGGTTTTGTTTCTGTCAAAGATCATGCAGCCTACTCCACCTTTAATGTAGACACCCAAAAAATATTTACTGAAAAATTATCATTTGCAGTATATCATTAAAAACACAGTCATTAACACACGCATCTCTCTGTTAATTGACATGAATGCGTCAACATATGTCCGTAAATATTGTACATCCACAAATTCATGGCCTTTAACAAGTGCTAACGTAAATGTCACAACATTAACACCAGTGTTACATCTCTGGCTACACTAAGTGGACTTCAGAATAAGGACACATATTAATAAATGACCCTTTTAGTGTTTAACACTACATGTAAAATACTTAAAACACAAGTCTTTATCTTAGTTTTAGCAACTCTGCTCTCTGTTTCAGTAATCTTAAAGGAGAGATAAGTAAATTAAGTGTACTTTTAAGGGATTTACAGTCAAGTAGGTCATTATCTACCTACAGTAAGAGACGATCTTATAACATTACAGCTGGGATAAAGGCAACAAATGTACAGCTTGTGTGCTAAAATAGAACAATAGAACTAATTAAAATGTTATGGTCCTGTGTTCATTTTCTACTTACAGTCAATGGCTAAACAAATGAAAGTATTTCTCCTGACCCTCGCCAGGTTGGCTAATATCAAATGAAATAGCTTTGAACCATAATTGTCAAATATTTGATCTCTGCTCTGAATGACCTTTCATTCTGTGGTGTGCCAGTTCAATTATAGCTTCCAACAAGTGTTAAAATCACAGTCTCCTTCAAAGTCTCACAGTCATATATAAGTGTCATCCAAATGTGTCAACATAATTGAATTAGCGAAGGATGACGATAATGGCCAGGGCCAATAATTACAAGACATGCCAGTGTGTGCTTTAATAATGTTGATCCCACAAAACTTGCAATGTATTTTGCATTTTGCATGGGGGCAGGGGGGTTATTTAAGTGTTCAGTTACATTCCTTCTTTACAGATGTCAACGTAAATGCCCAAACTCAAAGCACTCTATAAGGGAGGCTACATCACAGAGCAGGAGGGGTTAATGATGCCATTCTTACACCTTGCCAACATGATCCTTATAGCTGTTTCCATTAAGTCATGGTTGGACCTTTTTCATTATTCCATCTGACCTTTAGAAAGGTTAGTTGTACTATAGCTCTGCGGTTATCATTGTTCTTCCAACCGAAACAATGGATGTATCAGTCATAGTTAAACTAATATATCACAAGCAAGGTACTAAAGGGCAAGGTCAAGTTGCAAATCATAAGGAAAAGGTGTTATGTTCATTGTTTTCACAATGTTGTTAAAGCTTACAGTACATGATTTTAACCTAATGAGCATTATTTAAATCACCTTAGAGTTCAGTTCTTGTGTTTTTGTTCTGTGAAGGTGAAGTGTGTCTCCTCGTTTAGGCTGTACTCCAGACAAATTTTGGAGATTCAATCCTGAGGGATCAAACTTTCGGAACAGAAACCTTTTGCTGTTCTAGCAAGGGATTAAGGTAAGGGAATACTCATCTTAAAAGATAGAATCAGGTTAAGGTAGTGAGTTCTCTCAAGGAAAACTTCTTGTGGAGGTTAGCCAGGCTCTGCCAGTAGATTTATGTCTGTAAAAAGAAGAAGTGCACAGGCGATAAGAGTCTGCTGCAAACACAAGTTGTAGTGGGACTTTTGTGTGACGCTGTATTTCAGTCTATGAGGGTCAGTGTTTGGATAGAGCACTGGTGGAAGGGGACTTTTGTCTTCTACTAAAGTAACATTTTCAAGGAAATTGCTTCAAATATATGGCTCCTTTTGTGTAGAACGCTTCAAGTAAAAGTCCTTATTTGAAAGCATCTTTTATGGGAAAAACATCTGGTAAAATAATGGACAATCGTTAGAGATGCATTAACACATTAGCAGCGATTCAAAAACCGCTCAATGCTCAAGGTGATGGCGGCTGCTTTACTTTTAATATTTATATATATATTTATTATTATTTATACGCGGTTATATATTAATGTTACGTCTCATGATATCAGGTCTCATGTAATACCAATAAAACGATTTCTTCTAGTCTGAATGGGTCTGAAAGAGCAGCTTGAACATACGCAGTAATGGAGCACATCAGGCCTACCTCTGTCCTTCACCCACTACACACAAACTTATTCATATCATACCAGAAGGATCAAGCTTTTTTTCCCCCCCCATCAGAAATGACAATTTAAAGTTTGGGGACAATAAGCTGGTCAAGGTTGCTGTCTAATAAATGACTTCTTGTCATGTTTGCAGAAGCTCAAGGTCCCTTGACGTCCACCAGATGGGATAAGGGGATGGTCCCTGAAGCTGATGTCACTATGATCGAGAGCACATTATAGTCAGATGCCTCTGAACTGGCTAACAAAAGCTATTTAGATGTGAGACTGCTCCATTGTTCCCTCGCTCTATCTCCCTGCCATGTTCTTCTTCTCCCACTGTTAAAAACCGGAAGGCATATTCATGAGGGAAGCATAATTAACCAGTCAGGGTTTGGATGACTTCCAGATGGATGAGTTATTATTGCCATTATTGATACTGGCTGGTATGAGCCCTGCTATCTGGGATTAATGCTGTTAGAATTTAGAAGCCCGACACCATCTTACCACTTAGTCCCATGATGAATAGTGTTAGGCAAAGTCGTTTGCACTGACACTCACTTACTTCCCCTCATTTTATGTACTTTGCTTGCCTTATTAAGGCTCTTACCACTGGCTTAATTGCCTATTTAGAATTCTCCTCTTTGTGACCTAGATGTGTTTTATTTGGTGAATGTAATTAAGTTACCTGTAAATATCTTCGTTAGAGCCCCATCCATCTCTGTTATGTGGGTACTCTATTTTTGTTTTAATTAATTTAATGGCTGGTGTGTCTGGACACTATTAACCCCTAATGAAACCAGAGGGTGGTTTTTGTTTTGAACTGCAGAAAAAAAAAAAAATCCATACTAGTGCACTGAACCTCTGCATGCGAGACGTTATGCATTAAGTAATATTTTTCTGTAAGAGAGGAAAAACTGCCTTCTTAGACGACCGTTTTAATGTAGCGAAAGCTTGCGTTGTTTTTTGTTTTTGATTTTTTGCAAATTTGAAACAATTGTTCTTTTTTATTTTCCTTTACCAAATAGTAGTTTTTTTTAACATCAACGCTGGGAAAATTTGAAGAAAATGCAGAGGCAATATATGAGGAAGTACTTTAGCATGATTGAAAGAGGAAAACCTTCAGAGGCTTTTGCAAAAACATGGAGATTGAGAAGTTAAAAAAAAAACCCTGACAGCCTTTCAAGGGAATCCTGATGTGTGGAGTATCCATTAAGAAATGGGACATATCCCTACCACCAACCCCAAAGAGCGTGGAGGACATGGTGGATGCCCTCCAGAAACACTTAAACGACATGAAGGAACAAGCTCTTCCCTTATTAATGTGCTCTTTTACAAAGCAACACACCATACACTGTTCCCCCAGGACAAGGAAGTGCAATGAGTTCAGCGAGTGGGTCTGTTCATTTTTTAAAGTTGGCTAACCTGTCCTTAAAAGTACTGTAGTAAATCAAGATGCTCCTTACTGTAACTGCTCGGGTAGGCCTTACTCACTTAGCGCCTATTATATGTAGTGATTCATGAACCACCGGCCTCTGACAGAGGCTGCTAAAGCAATACAAAGGCGTTTTGCTTATAAAATTTAGATGGCTGTTACAAATAAAGTGAAGCCCAGTCCTGTGTATCTTTCCAATATTACCTAAATGAAGAATACGAGGGACAAATAAAGCAAATGTTATGAAATAACTTTTTGAAACGATTGGCAGTTTTGGCCATGATGCGTGCTCACAGCCCAAAGGACATTGCTGAATGCTTGGGTGGCGTTGTACCTATTAAAGGTGGTGCTTTGGAATGGGGAAATGCTTACTTTGATTTCCCCGAGGCTTTTTGCTCTCTGAGCGGAATGAAAATGTGCCTTCTCTGGGAGCATAAAAGGTACTACCCAGCAAACAATCATCATATGTGCACACACATACGGGCACGTTTTATCAGTCTGTGCTCCTGCAGTCAACAAATTTTAACAGTTAAAAGATTCCCAAATGACCTTGTGTACCTTACAGATTATGATGGATGCGGGGATGTAGAACAGCATGACAAGAGGATGAATTGTGTTCCACAAGCAACAAACGTCATGCTTGACACAGTGGTACTCACATTTCAGTGCAGGGCTGAAAAATTACAAGAGGGCATCATCACCAATCCATATTTATTGAGAGTTATATTTTCAACAGCCAGAATCCCTGCTTGGCTTTTGTACACCCCGCCCCACCGCACCCCACCTGCTCAGACCTCAAGCATTTTTTTTTCTATCCCTGCTGATCAAAACACAGGGATATATTCATGTGACATCCTGATCCGAGATCTCTGATCCCTAACTGCACATGAGCAATAGACGGTTCTCAGGGGCAGGATGAGCAGATGTGCTGTGTGGCCAGAAGCACTTTGAGTTCGAATCGCAGAAGGGAGGTCTGGCTTGGTTACTGGCAACTAATACAAGCTCACACACTGCAGGAGGTGCAAGTCGTGGGAGTCCAAAGGTCTTTATTTGTGTGTGTGTGTGTGTGTGTGAGAAGGAAAAAACAAAAGAACAAACAAACAAAAAACAAAAAAAATCCAGGAAAAAAGCTGCCAGTAACCATTCCCCCTAGTGTCATCACACTTGAAGCTACAGGCTATTATTAATCATTTAGTGGTTTTCATAGTTTGCTTCAGTGCTCATGCACAGCACCTGTCAAAGCATGCTGTGGCAGGAAAGGTTCCATTTGATTGAGTCTCTTTAGCCTTCCTCCCGTAAAAAGGTCACCATGCATCCTTGTCCGATAGCTGATAGCTTTTATACTTTGTTTATTTACATTTTCTCCAACAACCCTAAAATTGAGCTCATCTCACATTTACACAATGTAATGCATTTTTCTCGCTGCCTGCCCGAGTCAGAAGTCATGTGGGCTCACCCTGCATTTTATGTGAATGGTTTTGTGTGAACGATTCCCAGCCACATTAAACCTCATTATATCATTTTTATTCCCCCTTTAATTGTAAAATTGAATTTTATCTTAGTCTATCAAACTAGGGTCTTTTTCTATCATTTAAAATAATGCAGTATTGTCAAAGCCGGTGGAGTCTCAAAATTACCAGCGAAGTGTCGTTTGACATCAGAGCCATGATGGGTCGCCCACCACACACTTCAGGTATACCTTGCTAGTATCCTGTCTTATACGTATATATTATATTATATTGTCTTCCTGTTCTTACTACAACCATTCACGGCAGATGGCCGCCCCTCCCTGATCCTGGTTTGTTGGAGGTTTCTTCCTGTTAAAAGGGAGTTTTTTCCTTCCCACTGTCGCCAAAGTGCTTTCTCGTAGGGAGGTCATATAATTGTTGGGTTTTTCTCTGTATATATTATTGTAGGGTCTATCTTACAATATTAAGCGTCTTGAGACAACTATTGTTGTGATTTGGCGCTGTATGAATAAAATAAAATTGAATTGAATTGTACTGGGTCACATCTTTAAAACTGGTGTAATTCATTATGGCGTAGGTTTAGCAAGGTGCTGAACACATTCCTCAGATAATTATGTTCATATTGACATGATAGCAATATCCAGTTACTGCAAATTTGATGGCTGCAGATCCATGATGTGAATGTCTTTCCATTACATCCTAAAGGTGCTGTGTTGGAATGACATCTGGTGACTGTAAAGGCCATTTGAGTTTCGTGAACCCAATGTGATGTTCAAGAAATCAATTTTAGATGATTAGAGCATTGTGACGTTGCACAGCACCCTACTGGAAGCAGCCATCAACAGATGGCAGCCTTTATGTTACCATAAAGAGATGGACATGGTTAACAAAAACACTGAGGTATGCTGTGGTGTTTAAGGTACCCAAAATTTTCGAAGAGTGATTGTGTGTGAAGTGTAACATTAGTTTGCTGAGCTTAGTAGACATGATTGTCACTTGGTGTGTTCTTCTGCTGCTCCAGCGCATCAGCTTCAAGCTTGGACATATTGTGTGTTCATAAATGCAGAAATAACATCACATCAAAGCACTCTGGCCCTTGTCCTCAGATCTCTGGTATCAAAGTTCCAGAGAACTGATGCTCGCTGGATATTTTCTCTTTTCTCTGACCCTTCTCTGTAAACCCTCAAGATGTTTGTGTGATGCCCAGTATTGTCACAGCCTCTGCATCAAGGCAGAGACAACAAAGAAGACAATCACATTTGACAAAAAAAGCTGTATTTGGATGAGACATCTACACTCAAAAAAGTCAACTAAGGCAGTTGTTTGATTAATTCAATAGACATTTGTCTATTTAACATGAACATATTGAGTTTAGGTTTT
>VUQR01011947.1:0-19903 GCA_015108515.1 Hemichromis elongatus
TTGTGATGGCAAGCCACACATGGTAAGCCCCACACGTCACCACCAGTTGTTTCACCTTAGTTTACTTTGCAGTCACCACTTTAAATATATTCTCTTATTGTCCAATATATTCTTTTATTAAATTTATTATTTTTCCATCACACCTTCCAATGTTTATATGGCGTGCACACGTATTAACACTGAAAGGTCAAAGTTTTGTTTTATGTTATATTAATACGTCTTTCTTTGTCTGAGTTACCTGGTGCTTGGCTTCTCCTTCCTGGTTGGCAAAAGGTGTGGCAAAGGGCCGAGAGACCTGAAGTATTGCTGAAAGCCTAATTGGACTAAACCACACGCTTCATTGCTTGAGGGGGTGCTTCAAGTTTGTTTAATTGTTTGTATTAGTTGGCTATATGGCAGCCATTTTGTTTTCCCCCTTGTATGTCACTTGGTTTAGCTAAGCCAGTATTTAAGTTCTCTCATGTGTTTGTTCAGGAGGTCAGTTTGTCTGTGTTTGTTTGAGGTTTCGTTAGTCGTTATCTTGAGTTCAGTTTATTGAGTTGACCTCTTTTATTGGTCTGCCTGTTTAAAGTTTTGGCTTTGTTAATTATGTTTCACATTTTTGGGTCAAATAAACCCCTTTTTTTGAAGTAAACACCTGTGTCCTATATGCTTTACTGTTTGGTCCCTGACAGACACACAGTACAGAACAATAACACTTTTTAGCAGAACCGTATTTATACTTTTATTTTATTAGACTTATTTTCTCCTGTAGAATGAGTCATGTAAGCATGCTAGGCTGCTCCAATATCACTGAAGAATCTGTTTATCTTCACCTTCATCTGTAGTTTGACTCTTAGTCACGCGCGCGCGCACACACACACACACACACACACACACAGTCTTAGAATCAGAACCACACTGGTGTCTGGTTGGTGTTTGGTTTAATGACTGGGATCGTGGTAGCACGTCTGTGTGTCTGACTGTGCTGCTGATATCAATCTGATATTTACTCACATGTAAAGTATTTTATTAAAGGATATGACGTTCTGAGTAATTGTTTTAAAGTGAAACTGAATTGTAAACTGTGTCTGTGACATTTCACTGGAAACTGAGATGGAATGAAGAAAAACAGTGAATGAAGCGATATCTCCACAGCCTGCGGTCACACGAACCGTTTTTGTACTCCAGCTTTGTAATCTGATGCAACGTTGTTCCGAGTACATCAATGATTTGTTACGTGACTATACTTATCTGTAACGTGTGACTGAAGCCAAATCTACACTCACCATGTGAGGGTCGGTAACTCTGAGGTGTGTGAAGGTTGAAGGTAAGATCAGCAGAATATGAGCATCACAGGGTTAAACTGGACATTTTAAATTCACTGGAAATAATACAAACCTCTCTCTTGCCACAAATTTCCCGGGTGCGTCCAGATGGAGACGCCACTGTCCCCCCTCCTCCTCCATCTCCTCCTCCTCTTCTGGCGGCATGGCCTCCATCTTGGCTGCGGGTGCGAGCAACTCGGCATTGCTGCGGCCGCGGACCAAACGACTCAAAGTTTAGCGTCTTGTTCTCGAACGCTCCCTCGACATTGCAGAACATCCCGCCGTACTTCATTCGTGGACGAGGAGAGTCTGAGCCGAGCCGCGACAGGAGAGAAGAGCAGTCGTCCTCCGGGGAGCACCTCCTCTCAGACATCCTGGAGAGATGTGACCTGATCAGAAACAAGCAAGGGAAGAAGAGCAGGAGGAGGCGGGGAGGGTGAAGACCTCAGACGATAAACGAGCCGACAGGACGAGGAGGTGGAGGAGGAAGAGGGGAAGAAACGAGGCCATGGGCCTAAACTGAGACTGAGAGGGAGGAAGAGGAGAACGCAAACCCTTAACCAATCAGATTCACAGGTTTGGCCTTTTTTCCTCTCTGAGTTCATCTTTATTGCTCAGCACACATTCACTCCTCCTCACTCACTGATGTCACACACACACACACGCACACACGCACACACGCACGCACACACACACACGCGCACGCACACACGCACACACTCAAGTCAGTGCTCATTACTGCTGATGCTCTGAGTTTCCCGCAGTTTGAACTGGATTTCTTTGGCTGTCAGATTTACTCCATCTAATCACTCACACACACACACACACACACACACAGGGTCAGTGAACTGTAAGAGAGTCTGTAGTTCATGTCCACATGAAGCTTTCATCTTTGAGTATCTGTCCAGAGTTCTTAAACTGAATGCAAGCGGCCGCAGAGAGGAAGTAAACAAAGTTGGTAACAACAAACATCAGGATACTGGATGATCCAAACACAGTGAAGAAAAAAGGAAGAGAGAGGGAGAGACGGCTGAAACGACTTCATGTTTAAAGTGAGTGGACGTTTCTGTATAAAATGTTCTGCAGGATCTCTGGAAACATGGAGATCTTCATTAGAACTTAAAATAAGAAGCTGACCCTTCTGCACAAACACAGAGAAGCTTCAGAACTAGAAAAGACTCCTCCCAGGATGGAGCAGGAGGTCACCACAGACCCAGAGATGGAAACGTTGGACTGCAAAACAGGCCATGACCATCTTCACTTTCATTTCAATATCTAGAAACCACATGGCTGTTATGTTTTCATGCTTTATTAAAATGGGATCTGATGTTGTGTGTAAGTCTGATATGAAGTGTTGTATAGCCCACATTAGCCGTTACATGTTTTGTGTGGTGATGAATGTCAGACTGTCAGAGCTGGCTTGGTGTGTGTTTGGTCTCCTCTTGTTAAGAGGGGGTTTCTTCTTCCCACGGTCACCACTAATGCTCATATAGGTGCTCTGACTGATGTGTGTTCACCTTATTAAAGTATATTTAGTTGACTGTTGTTGTAAATTACCGGTCTTTGAATGATGCTGAATTGATTTGGATTGGAAAATTTTGTTCTGATGAAACTGCACTCAGACTCCGACATAAGGAACAAAACACAAACTGCTCCTTGTTCGGTTTCAATTTTTAATCTCCAACTCTTCAGATGTTCAGCTTTCAGTGTCACAGCAGGGATAGAAAAATATTATCTGGAATAATAAAAGTACAACAGCAGGATGCAACTTTTAACACAACAGATTCTGATCCTGCTTCATTTGAACACTGAGGATAACTCAGAGAAATGGTAAATGGTCAAAATGACAAAGTGCAAAACTTCAAGTCAAAGGAAACCAAAGCTTTAAAAATATTAAAGTAACGTAGATATTAACCAAAATACAAAGTCTTTAGCTTTTTTATAATCAAACCTTTTATTTAACAATATCAGGTAACTTCAGTGTAAAGTGAAAAGGTGCATCATTTCATATAACACTAATCAATCATATATTATATACTGTGATATAGTTTACTTTTAGTTCTGTGACATTATTTAGATATGGATTTAAGAACAGGAAAATACTGGGATTCATTTCCAGACCCTAAATCCAGGATCTCTAGCACCTCAAGATCAGAGACTACTGCTGTGCTTCTCGCCATCAAATTACAAACAAAGTTCAAAGACAGTCTGAACCTGGTTTATCTGGTCCTCATGAACCTAGTTTGTCTGGAGCACTTTTTTGTTTTGCTTTAAATGTTCAGTCTTATCTCTTATCTCCTAACAGACCTCCTGACATTCTGAAGTTGCTTCTTCTGTTGTAGACGTACCAGGTGTAACCTTAGCTCTGTGAATAAAAGTAAGAGGAGCTAAATTCACTATCTGCTCTTCAGGTTCAACAGCCAATCAGAACAAAGAATAATTGAAAGTAAACTTCTGTCAGGCTGCTTTCTGGTGGTTTTTGTCTAGTTCTTGTAGAGATTTTGCTCTTCAGCCTAACTTTGTTGAGCTTACGCATCAGTCACAGGTTACTGAACCAACCCTATTTGACAACTTCAAAATTAGCGAGCTAAGCTAATCATATAGAGTGTCCCCTAGTTAGCTAGTAAGAGTCCGACACCAGTTTGGTCTAGACTCTTTTGTACTTAGCTGAACATCAGCAAGCTGAAACGAACCATCAGTCATATCGGAGATAGGACAGTGGCATTCTGGGAAGATGTAACAGGATAGTTCGAGAGCCAGCTGACATCTGGGCTCTGCTCTGATTGGCTGGCAACAGAGAACCCATAGACACTCGGTTGGTGAGCTGCTGGTTCCAGGAATGCTTTTGAGTCCTCCTGGTCTGATCCAGACTGAGCTGACCTGGCCCCTCAGCGGCTGGACTGTGGTGGTCTGCACACAATAAAGAAGAGAAAACATTTTACTACACTGAGATCCAACAGTTAAACTTGTATACCTAAGAAGGTAGACCAACCTGCTGCTGTTAGGACCATAGGATGAAGGCCAAAGAGAAGAAGAGAAACAGGAAAAGGAACTGAAAGAAGAAGAAAACAGAATCTGCAGAATCTGTCGATGTCAAAGGAAGCAGCTTTTTACATCCATGTTTCTGTTCTGATCGTCTTTACCTTCTCTTCCAGCTCTTTAATCTGTCTTTTCTGTGCTTCTATAAATTCTTCCAGCTCCTTGTTCCTCTGACAAACACAATATCATTGATTACAGACCACAAAGGAGAGATGATGATGGTGTACCTGTGCTCATGTCAGTGGTTTACCTGTTGGGTGAGCTGCAGTAGTTCCATCCTCTCTCGAAGGATTTGGGCATCTCTCTCTCTGAGCTCACACATCACAGCTCGTTTCCACTGGTCCATGGCTCTCCTCAGCTCCTCTCTCTCTCCCTCCGTCAGAGTCTCAGACAGTCGACCCTCCATTTTTAATCCCTCCATCCTGGATTCCTCTTCCTGCTGCAAAGCCTCAAACAACATGGCCTCCAGCTCCAGGATCCTCTGGATCAAAGAAACATTTTTGATTTGAGTTCAGTGCTGTTATTGTTGTTGGTCAGTGATGTCTTGACGCATGGTCAATCATCCAGGTAAGGAAATCCCAAAAGGCTGATTCTGTTCATCTGGATGTTTTCAGTGGGAGAAACGTTTCGTCACTCATTCAGGTGCAGGTTTCCTCAACCGTATAAACAGGACCTTTGCACAGCGACCAAAACGAGCACCACTGAATGAACATTTGGCCGTGAGGTCATTTTCTTGATCATTAATATGCAAATTGTCATGACCATTGATCAACAACCATTGATCAAAGCCCACTGATCACCAGGCCAATGATATGAGAACAGGCTCAAAGACTCGCTCTCAGTTATCTGTTCCCCTCTCCACAGTACAGGTCCAGCTATTCACTGACCTTATGGGCCTGATCCATCGACTGCTTTCTGTAGTCCAGCTCTTCATCCAAGTAACCTTTCTGCTTACTGAACAGCTCCTAGAAAACAACAGCATCTTCACTGACACCACATTTATTCACCTCAGACAACAACTTCCCAACATAGATACGCGCCACTTTACAAACCACTGAAGACTTTTAAGGTTTTCTCCGACACATGAAACAGTTGAAATGAAAAGCTTCCTGTCCAGCTCGCAATCACCACGCGCTCTAACTGGACCAACCACCACAGAGCACTTATTTTAGCCTGATAATTCAGATGGATCTAGTGTCATCGACCAGACCACAGATCAGATCACATGATTTCAGCAGGTAGAACAAAGTCCCAGCAGATACACTTTGTCTTTCACCTTCTCACTCTCGATGTCCAACATTTTCTGCTGCAGAGATGATTTTGTCACTTCAATGGACTCCAGCCACTGAAAGGAGGTAAAGAGAGACAGATGAGCAGACAGGTGGACAGAGACAGGCTGGTTGTACAGCAGATATTGATTGTGCACTGTCTGTCCTCCTCATCATTCCAAGTTCATCTTTGAATTTCTGTGTAGGTTCAGTTTTATTCACACACGAATCTGTGTGAACTCTGGTTCTCACCTGAACTTGTTCATCCTAAACAAACAGTTTTGGAGAGCATCAGGTGACGCATTTGAACAAACTACGAGGGCCGGGATGTGTCACGGGATGCTACTGAGTACTACTCTTCAAAGCTTTTATTAACCCAGGGAACCTGAACAACACTCAGCATTTTTAAATCTCACCTGAAGACTTGTGTTTAAATGTTTCTGATACTTTTCTTTTTTTCTGTATCTTTCTGCAGACATGAAAGTGCCTGTTGTTTGAAAGCATTCTAGTCAATTAACAAACACATGATGGTAAGAGTCATCTTAGCCGGTGTTCATGTTTCATGAATCATTTGTGCATATGTACACATTTTATATTGTTACCTCACAGAGAACAAAAAGGAGAGCAGCAAATAAAACAGCTTTGTTAGGTCGATAATAGCAATGATCCGAACAATGAGCTGTCTGAATTTTCCCCTGAAACCTGCCGACAGTAACAGCAACGTTATGAAATCAGACTGCTCTTATGTAAACTTTGATGAGCCCTCACTTATTCCATGCCCTCAATCTCAGTATGTGAAGCTGCTTTGTCCCTGTGCCGACAACTCTGAGAGGTGTGAAGAATAAGAAACTGTGTCTGCATCCTGTCAGAGAGCAGAAACTTTAGCTCACCTTTTCTGCAAGAGTGAGCACCGTCCGGGCATGAATCACCACCACCTGCTCCTCATTGGACAGATTCTACAGGAAAAACACATGTCAACTAAATAACATGCTCAACATGGAAGTTATTCTTGTCCTCACCACAAACGACTCACTAATGAAACGGAACGTGTCACCACGGTTGCTAAACAGCATGTTTACAACGTGCACACATTCAACACGCGTGAAGCCACAAACGGATTACATGGATCATATGTTTCAGTGACACACACATGTACAAAATAAAGTCAACATACACTTACGGCGTTATCTCCTAGAATGTCCAGCTTCTTCATCAGCTCACTCATCACAATGTCCTGTTGGGAAATCACAAAAACCACCACAGTGAAAAATAAGCACAAACACAAATAGAAGACAAGATACAAAACAAGCTAAACGGCTAGAGAGTAACTACGTGTCTTCAGACGGGTTTTGAAGATGTCAAGTGTTGGAGAGATCTGAATTTAGGGAAACAGACTGTTCCAAGGTTTACATGCAGCAGTCGCTTTGGACATGAAAGGGAGCTCAGAGATTGATTTGTTTTTTGAATGTCCCAACCAGAACTATTGTCTGAAGGCCAAGAAAAATGCACAACGGATTTTTTTTCCAAGTGGATCATTATTGGTCCACCTGATTGATCTTTTTTTTTTTTACTTTTAAGTTATTACAATCGGAATAGACAGAACTGGTGGAAAGAGAAGGGAAAGACGAAGACAAAAGACGTTCAAGAAAAGGAGAAGGGAAGAAAAACAGAGGGGAAGAGGGACAGAGAGAAAAGACACTAAACATCGGCTGGATCACCTGCCGGGAGAAAAGTAAAACAAGCCAAAATAGAAGAACACAGCAGGGAAACCACAGCAACAACCTAGGTAAGTATACACAACATTATTAATTAAAATTGAATGTTATTAAGCAGCACACAATGACAACGCACGGTAGGGTTAGGGTTAGGTGTGTCTGTGAACACAGGTGTGTACAAACAGGTACTCAGGTGTGAACACCTGTGTACCCAGTTGGGTGTGTGAACACGCTTGCATTCAAAAGGTTTTTCCATGAAAGTTTCTAATAGTAGGTGTGTGGATCCATAGCCCTGCCCCCAGGACATGAAGCAGGCATGGAGGAGATCCAGGCCCCAGACATCTAGAGGCCCCCCAGAGCACGAGAGCCCAGAGAGCCCACCACCACCGGAAGGGGCCTGACCGAGCCACCAAGCAGCCACCAGGATTGAGCCAGTACACAGCATGGTGTTAATAGTGGATGATACAGTAGGCCCGATAGTGTCAACCACTTCGATTATGTCGAGGTGACACACAGAAGGCTTCAGATGAGAAACTACTTTAGCCAAAGTGCACCAAGAAACAGGCTTAAAGGTGTGTTCATGCGTATTTGGCACAAACAGGATCAATATGTTGAGGATGATTTTTAGTTATCTGGCAACACAGGGCTGTTTGCTCTAAACTCAAGAACTGACCCCAACGTTTCTGAATCAAGATCTGAGCACAGAAATGAATTTACTCTGCTGCCTCTGATGTGAATGTAACGACTTACGTTTGGAGGCGGGTTGCCCCTCTAATCTGTGACAGACTCGTTTCTACCTTTGTGACTCAACACTGACCAACTTTCAGTGTCTAAGGGTTCACAGCTGCAACGTGCAGGTGTCACCCTGGAAATGAAAAGGTGTGAATGGTTGTCTGTCTCTGCATTAACCCAATGACAAACCTGCGACCTGTCCAGTTGTACCCCACCCACCCTATGACAACTAGGATGGGCTGCAGCCCCCCCCCCATTTATCTTATTGCTGCTTGATGATCTCAGATTCAAGCCTAATAATCTTCTGCAGTGTTGCTGTGATCTTTTTTTGCAGCAGTTTATTTTCTTTTATGTTTATAGGTCTGTTTGCATTCCTGTGATAACGCCTCTCACAGGAGCAAAAGGACCTCAGCTGATCCATTTATATGAAGAATGAAAGGACAAATCAAATGCACCTTTCAGGCCCGCAGTGACTGAAGCCCAGTTTAACAGTGAAAGTGTCGCTTAGTTAAGCCAGCTAACACAGGGAAAGCCTGGATATGCTAAACATGCTGGCAGTGCACCCCTAGGAGTTATTTACACATGCACTCAGGTGTATTGACAAATGTACTCACAGTGACTCCCTCAGCCTCACAGTAGACCTGCAGAGGACTAAGGCCTTCTGGGAAATGGAGTTGTTGGAAATTGATTGCAGGTGAGCGCCGCTCCCTCTCCTGAACAGCAAACAGAAATCGCAGGTAAACACGTCTGAACGTTTGAGATGCTGTTACTGGCGTCTGTGCTTTTTTCACCTCCAACTCCAGGATCCTGAACTCCAGCAGCTCGTTCTGGTCTTTGGCATCCTGGATGTCGTTTTTTAGTCGCAGCTCTTCACCTTCCATCTGCCTGACCTGCAAACCATGCATTGTTACATGTGACACTAAGTCTATTCTGAGCCAAATACCAAATATACCAAACGCAATAGTTGTTTTTGATTTGGATTTCTGTGTATATTTACTGAGACATCAGTTTTGATAAATGCAATTCACCTTCTCCACCAGCTCCTGATTCCTCCGATACAACGCCTGCTTCTCCTCCACCCATTTGAGGTCCTGAGACACAGACAGAGCAAACGCACTGTCAGTCGTGTGATCTGTTGTCAGACCTGTTCTTTGCTATGCTCCTCTACATCACACGTGTTCAGCTGTGTTCCATAGAGAATCAGAGGTTTTGCTATTATATGTTCACATATATATATTTTGAACCATCTATTCAGAACTGCATACCTCTCATCATGACTCTCAGTCTATTTGTACCTTGTTTAGTTTTTATACTTTTTATATTTGTTTTCTATTTTTGTTATGTTGTTTTTATTTTGTTGTACTAATGTAAGGAGACCTTGAGGGTCTTTAAAGGTGGCTTTAAATAAAATGTATTATTATTGTTATTATTAGGCTCAGCAACTGATATCTCCCGAGTATCTAACAGATCTTCAGGATGAACATAGATTTGGTCATGCATTCAAAGATTTCATCTCATATTTATCCATACTCATCAGAGAAAACTAAAAATAAGGGTCACGACATGCTCCCCTGAGCTACCTCTCCAACTGTTTGCACCATCAGAAATAGCAGCTGATGAGGGTGTGATGTTGTGTAACTCTGAGCATGTTCAACCGACAGGAAAACACCGCTCACCAAACTGCTGGACGTGGACGTTTTACACCCACCAAGCACCAACATGAAGGTTTTGTCTCTTTCTCCAGATGTTAAGATCAGAGCAGGAAATATGACCTGCCTGTCACTGTGAGTGGAGACTGTGTCACACCTCTATCAGTGCCTCCTGCTGGCGCTCTATGGAGTACGACTGTTCTACTACACAGTTTACTCTACCTCTGTATGGCTCTGATTGGTTCTTTGATTAGCTTGAAGAGACACCCCTTTATTCCAGGATTCTAGCCTAGAACCAATCAGAATGCAGATAATATTCTCATTCATCTGTCTCCTGCCTCCTCTTGGTTTTATCCTTCTCTAATTTTTCTGCGTTTTAGAAACACGACAGTTTGCATGTTACCAGTCCTTGCTGCTTCAGCGCTGACTCCAGATCTGAAACTCTGCTCTGGTATCGACTGATTTCACTCAGCAGCTGCTCTCTGGTCTGAAACACAAAGGATACAACCGTCAACCTGTGAGTGCCTTGCTTCATTGCAGCAAATGCAGCCCTCTGTGCCCCCACCGGGGTCACCTTGATTTCATTCTCTGCATCGTAGTTTCCTCCACTCGTCTCTGCTAACAGAGCATACGCTCGCTGTAGCGCTTGGTACTCCTGAGTCAGCTGACGGTAACGAAGCTCCGCCTCTTCACGCACGCATGCCTAAAACACACAAAACCGCAAACCTCAGTGTGGCGGGCGTGGCCTGCGGTGGCGTGCGGGGAGGGCGGACGCACCTGCACGCCATCCGCAATCATGCCCGCCGCCTTAATTATCTGCACCGGGTCCTGTTCTGGGTTGTTGTGAGTGATGTCGATTTGAGCAACAGCCCTCCTGCTGCCAGCTCGACATCACTCACAACAACCCAGAACAGGACCCGGTGGCGGATGGCGTGCAGGTGCGTCCGCCCTCCCCGCACGCCACCGCAGGCTACGCCCGCCACGCCCGCCACACTCAGACCAGCAAGTCAGAGCAGTACCTGACCCGGCCTGGAACTGCAGCCACACCGAATACATGGCACAGCTTTATTGTTGATGTCATTATGAAACACAATACAGATAGCGCAACCAATCATACACAATAGGACTTTAGACTAACTTTTTGCCACGGTTGCACTGGTGTGCCTGATTGTTGACCACACATAGACTTTATATTGAACAGCTAGGTCGCACCAACTAAAAAAACTCCTAGGTTGCGGATTTTTTTTTGTTGCATTTGTGACCAAATTGATCAGACTCTAGAGACCTGCACAACTATACACACATCAGCCAATCAGACACTTGCAAGTGGTTGCTGGATGTATGAAAAACATGGCTAATATCGTACCACTTCATATTTAAAAGATATTTCAGAAATAAACTCAGTAATAGTAAGGTCATCATTCATAACTAACTTCATCTCTCTTTAATTTAACAACTCTATTAGGACTGTTTATAGATTAGGGGTATCCAACTCCAGTCCTCGGGAACTACCATCCTGCAGCTTTTAGACCTATCCTTGGTCCGACACATCTGAATCAAATGAATGGCTTGTTACCAGGCCTTTGCCAAACTTGATGGCATGCTGAAGAGGTAATCCAACCACCTGATTCAGCTGTGTTGTAGTAGGGATGCATCTAAAGGCTGCAGGACAATAGCTCTGGAGTACTGGAGTTGGACAACCCTGGTTATAGACACTGGCAGCTTAAGCAGGTTTCACACTAAAAAGAACACTGGTTTGTTGGGCGCTAACTATTTGAATTATTATTTAAACTCTAGGAAAAGTGGACCTTTGAAGGTTTTGTCTTTCTGTCTCCACCAAAGGCTGACTGCTCTCTGTTCTGAGGATCTGAAACTACCAGCTGTTTTCTTCTACATCCCACTGGACCTAAGAACACTTTAGGATGTTCTGACCTTTGGAAACAGTTTGTGTGTATGCACTTGCGGTTGCATGTGTGCGTGCGCACCTCATCTGGTTCAGTATCTGGAGTTCGGTCGGTGTGAAAGGACAAAGATGAGCCATCAGAATCCACAGATGCCTCTTCATCATAACCATAAAATGTCTCAATGACCTGCAGACAACACACAGAAACACAATGTAGTTCTGAAAACCCAACACAAGGTGGCATAACAGCATCAGGACATCCTCAATTTTTCCACATCACACCAAGTTCAGGATGCTTTACCGATCATCAGAGATCTGATTTTTGGTCCAGAAGAGCTGATTAAAGTTGGTCCAACCAGTTCTGAGTATGTTCATGAAATCATTAAAATCTGATGATTGGGCTGTAACCTGACTGGCCAATTACTGATGGAGCTGTGACAGGAGGTGTTACAAAACAACCTCTTCATTGGGCCAAAATTGGAGGTCCAAAAACAACTTATAAAAGATGTCACTCCAACTTCACTTTGCACAGTGGGTTGGACATTCAGTCTGAGCTGCTGGAGCTGTACAGCAGGGCTTCATTTGTCACTTTCAGGAACAAGCTGCACACACAAAAATCTATCACACTGAAAACATTCTGCACATGAAAGAATTGTTAAGTGTCACCTGCTTCTGACCAGGTAAGCTGTTCAGCCCCGGTTGTCATGGAGATTCAATAGGTAAACAATTTGCTAAGGAATTAACCTGGCTTTGTCATACACTTCTCTGCACATCTCTTACACACAAACAAAGAAATATTGGGGTACAGGCCTGGCCTCACCCTGCAAGCTCTGAAGGTTCGTTTCCTCCTCGCCGATTCCTGACGCCGGTACCTCAGTAACATGTCTCTCTCCTATAGACAGACAGACAGCAGCATGTTTCACTATTAATAGAAGGATCTTACTCTCAGGGTTATCTCTGATTCTATGCACGTCAGTCACAGTCCATCACACAGGACACATTGACTGTATTAACACTAGTACTATTCAAGTACTATTCAATACTTACAATCACATTCTTTACATAACCAGCTGTCTCCAGAGCCTGAAAATACAAACTGAGTTTTATTAAATTGAAGTACTGAACTGTAGTACAAGTATAAATGTGTGAGTGTGTGTAGAACTAGTAGTAGCAGTAACAGTATTAGTGGTAGTCTGTATGGACACAGCTGCTCACTTAATGTTTTTTTTTTTTTAATTATGGTTTCTCACTGAAGGCATCAAAACTATGAATGAACACATATGGGCTTATGTCTCTCCATCCATCCATCCTCTTCCACTTATCCAATTCAGGGTCGTGGAGGAGCTGGAGTCTATCACAGCTGTCTTAGGGCGAGAGACAGAGTAGACCCTGGACAGGTCCACAGTCTGTCACATGGCTAACAAAGAGACAGAGAACAATTCAGCAGAAAAAGTGCATGGGAGGCAAAACTGAATCTAACAAAAAGTGAGCCTTTATTGTGGCTGATGAAACACATGAAAATAATCAATAACATTAACAGAAAGAGAACTAACAAAACCTAATCTGGAAGAAACTAAAACAGATTGGTAATAAGGGAAGTGGAAACACAGGGGAAACACAGCTGACTCAAATGAACATGATGCCACAGGGGGGGCAAAACTAAACACTTTGAACATGGAAAACAAAACTGTCAAAATAAAAGAGGAAACCTAGTGAGACGTAGAGTGTGACAACAGCTTGAGAGAAGAAGCAAGAGGGGAAAAAGACATAAAAAAGGGCGAGGGAGACTAAGTGCCTTAAGTAGTTTGCATGTGCTCAGGCTGCTATTTAGATGGATTACTGAAATGTGCAATAAATGCTCAATGGAAAATATTTGGAAGCCAGATCATTTGTTGGTCTGTTTAAGAACAAGCCAGCAAAGCAGCACTCCCTACTTAGCCTTGGATGAGCTTAATTTGTATCAAATCACTTTAACACCCGCTAAGGTCGGACACTCCTGATTCCCAAGGATCCCCAGAAAGGAGCAGTTCAATCCAACTACCAGCCAATAACCTGCCTCAGTACCACAGCTAAGATGAACAGGCACTGGCACTAAGATGAACCAGTGCACTGTCTGGTTTGACTACAAGGAGCCTATGACTCAATGTCCCACACGTACATCCTGGAATGCCTAGAACTGCACAATATAAACAGGACCACGAGAGCCTTCATCAGGAATTTGATGGGGATGTGGTGTAAAACACTAGAGGCCAGCTTCAAGCCAATTGCACAAGTCACCATCAAGTGCAGGATCTACCAAGGAGATGCCCTCCTGAACCTCTTCGGTGACATCATTGACAAGAGTGGCTACGGATACCAACTATGGAGTGGAGCAATCATCAGCCACCTCCCGTTCATGGATGACATCAAGCTGTATGCCAGGAGTAGAACAACACATTGGACACAACTGCCAAAAAGACAAGTCCTGAAGAGTCAGCAGAATGGAAAAAACAAGATCCGTGCAATCAACACCTATGCCTTACTGGTCATCAGATGCCCTGCTGGGATAATAAGCTGGCCAAAGCAGGAGATAGAAGCCACTGACATCAAGACAAGGGAGCTCCTCACCATGCATAGAGAGTTTCATCCCAAGTCCAGCACCCTAAGTACAAGGTACAAGCAGAAACCTGAGCAAGAACAGGAACCATCATGGAAGGACAGGTTCCTGCAAGGTATGTAGGAAGTGGCTGACATCCAGAAATCCTCACAGTAGCTGGACAATACTGGACTGAAAGACAACACAGAGGCACTAATCATGGCAGTACAGGAACAGGCTCTGAGCACAAGATCCAGGGCATACATGCAATACCATAATAACGTGGCCAGCATAGTATACAGGAACATCTGTCCCAAGCATGGTCTGGAAGTCCCAACGTCAAAATGGAGGACGCCCCCCGAATGACCAAGTTAAGATCATGTGGGACTTCCAGATACATACAGACAAACAGATGATGGCTAACCAACTAGACATAGTGGTGGTGGACAAGTATAGGAAGACACCTGTTGTGATAGATGTAGATATACCGAGTGAAAGCAATAATGAAATAATGAAGGAATATGAAAAGCTGGAGAAGTACTAAGAGCTGAAAGAAGAGCTAGAGAAGAGGTGGAGGGTGAAAGCAACATCCCAGTGGTAATCAGAGCGCTCGATGCAGTGATCACCAATAGCTGGGCAAATAGCTCCAGAAGATCCCAGGAACAACACCCGAGATCTCTGTCCAGAAGAGCGCAGTCCTAGGAACAGCAAAGATGCTGCACAGGACCCTTAAGCTATCATCATCAACTCATACATACATATACATAAAGCGCCCTGAGGCAACTGTTGATGTGTTTTGGTGTTATATGAATTGAATTGAGCTGAATTGAATCAGTAGTAAGTGTACCTTGGACAGGTCATCAATGATGTGTTGCTGCTCCAGGACTTGTAACCGCAGAAATTCCATCTCTCTCTCGTCCTGACTGTAACCATGGTAACTGGTGGAGTGGCTGCGGTCCAGATCATTTAATGAACTTGGCCTCCTCTGTGGACCACAAAAGCATGGTTGTCACCATGGTAATGGTACTCTAAGGTATTTGATTATGTTTGACACTTTTTCATGCTCACTGTCACCAAGTGCTTGGCCATGATGGGTTGTCCTATCATACATATATAAATATAACTAAACTGAATAGATGTGGAGAAAATGCTCAGAAGCTGATGTAGCACTGTTTCACTGTGGTTGGCTCCAGAGAAAGAAAAAAAGATGACTTTAAACTATAACAGTTTGTGTTTTAGTTTAATTTCCATTACAGCAAGTAAAAGTAAGTAAATTTTTTTTTTGTGCTCTTTTTGTGCTAAAGTGCTAAATAAAATAATATTAAACAATGAGAAAATTCATTAAAAGCTTGTTTGTAGAGTCTAGATAGCGTAAAGACAATGGAAAAGGGTTCCACAGCCTTGGTGCCTGATTCATGCGTGTTTTGAACCTAGTATGTGGGACCTACAGTAACTTCTGACTTGAAGATCTAAGTGCTCTGGAAGAAGTTTCAACAGATCTGAGATATACTGGGGACCTTCACCATGTAGAGCTCTAAAAGTTTAGGCTAAAATTTTAAAATGAACCATAAAATTTACTGGCAACCAGTGAAGGGAATCCAAAACTGAGGTAAATATGACCTCTTGTCAGTGCCAGTTAAAAGTCTTGCCACAGCGTTCTGTACAGTCTGAAGGCAATCCAAGGCTGAAATGTTGGAACAAGTAAAAAGACTGTTACAATATTCCAAATGAGAAGAAATAAAAGCATGAATTATCATCTCAAGATCTGACTATGACACCAGTAGTCTGAGTTTACAAATGTTTCTTAGATGGTAAAAAAGTTCAGAACCAGTTGTTTGGAAAGATTCTCAGCAACATTGAACTGTTGAATATAACAACTAAGTTTCTGAGACTCGACTGAAATAAAGGGTCTGAAAAATTGATATGCTGCTTTTTTTTTCTGAAAACGTGATCAATAATCAAAGTTTCTGTTTTATCTGTATTTAACTGGAGGAAATTATTGTTTAACCATTGTTTGATTTATGACAGACAATTATTTAAACAAATAGATTTTTAAAAAATTAGAAGCTTAAAAAACAATATAACTGAAATTCCTCAGCATAGAAATGACAAGAAATACTACTGTAACATCTGATAATTTGGCCTAGAGGGAGTCTATTAAGCAAAAAGAGAAGCAGATCCTTGTGATGTTTCAGACAACACTTGATTCATACAAACTGTAAAAGACCTCTCAGCTAGGTATGACATAAACCATTTAAAACAACACCAGTAATCCCAAACAAGTCCTTTAACCTAATTATCGTGATACTGTGATCAACAGCATCAAAAGCAGGGGTGAGATCCAATATAACCAGAACGGTGTACTCTCCAGAGTCTCCAGAGGCCAATAGAGTCAAACACACTAATTAAGATTGATGGAGGAAGTACATCAAGTTTGTATGACCAATCAGAGCACGTTAATGTCCTGTAAGGTAACAGGAGCCAAAGAGGACCAGGTACAAGAAGCAAGTGTCAGTGTGACACTGAGAGTATGATGGAGAAATATTAGACCGATGGCAGCGACCTTATTTACAAAATAGTTAAAAAATTCATTACAATCAGATTTAGTATAGACTGGTACAAGAGAAATATCAGGAGAGACAACATTCATTCACATTCATGTATCAAACAACACTTTGGGATTGCTCTTTTTTGAAGCTATAAGATTTGCATGTCATTAAGTGAGAAAATTGATTCCTTAAAATGCACCCTATGAACCTCAAGCTTAGAAGCCTTCCATAAACGTTCTAACTTGCGAAAATATCTTCATATATTTCCAATATTTTCATTTATTGAGGGACAGAAATTTGAAGAATAGATGACATAGAAATTTGTTTCAGCAGCGCTACTGTATCTAAAATATATTTACACTGATTGTTAAAACGTATGTATATTTGTGTGTATGTATGTGTGTATGCGTACTCATGTGCATGTATAACTTGTAGACATTCACTGAGTGACCCAACCCTTAAACTTATGTCTTATATTATTTTATCTTCTTCTCCTATCATAAGATAATCTGAATGTAAATCTACATGCTGTCAATACAGAGATGCCAAATTGTGTTTCATTGTTCTTGTAACAGTCTATTCTAAAAGACAAATTAAATGAGTCACTATGAGCCCTGCCAGGGTCAAACATGGCAGAGAACCTTCCAGCAGCATCCTGGTTTATAATCTGTATCATTAGTTTAGGAGGTGAAGGATCCAAATAAAATGACAAATTAAACTTAAACAGTCTCGTTATTGGGTGTCAATAAAGTACCTATACCCTGAAGTGTGAGTGAATCCTGACACCTGCTGGTAAAAACTAGTCACTGTGTGTGGAAGCTGGACATCCTATTATTTCTAACACCATCACTAGTCTGACTGAGACAGAAAAGCGTGTTGTTAGAGTCAACGGTTACCATAGTTACCATCTCCAGGTTCTCCTGGGTGACGAAGCGAAGCTTGTTATCGAGGCGACGCAGCGCTAGAGCCAGCTCTTCGTTTTTGCGACTCAGACGCTTGTTCTTGTCCAGAAGAGGAAGAAACTGACTCTCGGCCTCTCTCAGGCGCTTCAACTACAGAACACACAAACAATAAAAACATACAGGCAGGAAGAGGACAAGGATTTTAAAAGTAATTCATTAGCCCCAGGTAAAATAACATTAGGGTTACAGTGCCCTACATTGTTTGTAGTTCTTATGATTGGATTCCATGAAGATTACTTTGTCATTTCAGGCTCCATATTTTGTTTCCTGGACTGGAAAAGCATTGCATGAGTCGTGGTTCATTAGCTGCATAAAGTGGAATGTAACAGTGAATTTACTCAACATCATCCTCTACATGTTTAGCTGCCTTATTAGTTCGTTTCAGCCTGGGTTAGAGTTAGGAACAGGTAACAAGGACAATAAAAGGAAGGAGGGGCTATAATATAGTAACACGAGACCCAGCATGAATCTCGCCGGGTGTGCTACTGATTGAAAAACATTTCAGTCACTAGCTTTCTCTGCCAACTTACTCCTAGACAGCTTTAAAACTACTACTTGAGCACTCTGGAGGACCACAAAGAAGACCAGGACATTTTAGAGTATACTGACAAGTGTTTCAAGTTCAATGTTATGGGGAAACAAGGCAATGACTCCATCCAGCAGGGAAGTTGGCTGTCCTGTTTGGAACGGGCTTCTCCTCAGACTAGCAACATGACAGAGGATTTTGGTGTCTATAGTTTAAAAACCGTCATGCTCCGATATATGCCTGTCCCCACTGTCCCCACACAATTTAATATTCGAACATTTCCTACTTCTCTTATCATTTACCAACTTATAAAAACATGATGCTGTGTGGCACTTCCGAGGCATATTTTTAAAATTTAGAACAAGATTTTCATGTCCTGTTCTGAACTTAGATGTCACACAGTGTCTCCATCTTTAAATTCTCCATCTTTAAATAAATGACTAATAACATTTACAGTGGCTTGCAAAAGTATTCAGCCCCCTTGAACTTTGTCACATTACAGCCACAAACATGAGTCAGTGTTATTGGAATTCCACGTGAAAGACCATATACATATATATATATGTATGTATATGTGTGTGTGTGTGTGTGTGCATGCGTGTGTGTGTGCTTGCGCTTTACCAATTCATTGCGTTCTTCTGACAGCAGAGCGTTTCTATCCTCTAACTTCCTGACGACGGCACTGAGCTCAGCTATCTTCAGCTGAAACCTCCGAGTGTCACGATCCTCCTGAGACTGAGCACAAGAACAAAGCCCAATCAAAGGTCAGCCACCAACTAACAACCAACCAAACGGCATTCCAAGCTCATCAGCGTGGTAGCATGCAAAAAACATGAACATTTTCTTTTCTATTTTCATACAATAGGAACTTCTTCAACACTGAATTAATAGAAATGTAATTTTAAACAAACTAAAAATCAAACAGAACAAACCGAAATCTTAAGAGAATTCGGTAACAGTAAAAATGGTGGTAAAAGTTAAGGCTCTAAGGAACTTTGGCGCAAAGTCAACATACTTTTAAAGAGACTTTTACTAGTGATTACAGACATCCAATTTTAATGCTGTGGGTCTTGGAGTGTTCTATCACTCTCTGATAACTAGTCAGTAAAATGAAAAATGGTACTGTGTTGCAGTGGTTTCTTTAATCATATCTAAATAACAGACTCCAATTTGTCCATGTAAATAGGGAGTCTTCTTTACACACTTAAGTTAATTATAATGTTCCAAGGTTCTGCGCTAGGACAAATATCAGTATCAGGGCAGTATCATTCAAAGACATAGCATTCATTTTCACTGCTATTTGGGTATTGGCCAACTTAATCTATCCACGAGGGAATGTCTTAAAGACCTGGATCACCTCTAATACACTGCTTCTAAATTCAGCCTAGCCAGACACTCTGCATGACAATACCTCAGCCTCCAGTAACACTGTGAGGAACCTTGGAGTCATTTTTGACCAAGATATGTCCTTCAATACACATATTAAACAAATATGTAGGACTGCTTTCCTCCATTTGTCCAACATCTCTAAAATTAGAAATATCCTGTCTCAGAGTGACGCTGAAAAACTAGTTCATGCATTTATCACTTCCAGGCTGCACTACTGTAATTCATTATTATCAGGAAGTCCTAAAAACTCCCTGAAAAGCCTTCAATGAATCCAAAATGCTGCTCCTCA